>CAXITT010000998.1:193592-212681 GCA_964033795.1 Lymnaea stagnalis
AAAAAATGTGGTTCTAAAAGATCGCTTAATTTGTTTTTAAAGATCGTTTAGTTGGTTGTTATTGATCGGTTAGTTTGTTCTTAAAGATCGGTGAGTTTGTTCATAAAGATCGCTTAGTTTGTTGTTAAAGATCGTTTAGTTTCTTGTTAAAGATCGTTTAGTTTTTTGTTAAAGATCGTTTAGTTTGTTGTTAAAGATCGTTTAGTTTGTTGTTAAAGATCGGTGAGTTTGTTCATAAAGATCGCTTAGTTTGTTGTTAAAGATCGTTTAGTTTCTTGTTAAAGATCGTTTAGTTTTTTGTTAAAGATCGTTTAGTTTGTTGTTAAAGATCTTTTAGTTTGTTGTTAAAGATCTTTAGTTTGTTCTTAAAGATCGCTTAGTTTGTTGTTAAAGATCGTTTAGTTTGTTCTTAGAGATCGCTTAAGTTGTTGTTAAATATCGTTTAGTTTGTTTTTAAAGATCGTTTAGTTTGTTGTTGAAAATCTTTTCGTTTGTTCATAAAGATCGATTAGTTTGTTCTCAAAGATCTTTTAGTTTGCTCCTATAGAACATTTAGTTTTCTGTTAAAGATCACTTAGTTTATTCTTATAAATCATTTAGTTTACTATTAAAGAGCATTTGTTTTGTTCTTAAATATCATTTAGTTCGCTCTTAAAAATCGTTTAGTTTGTTCTATTAGATCGTTTAGTTTGTTATTAAAGATCGCTTAGATTGTTCTTAAAGATCGCTTAGTTTGTTTTAAAGATCGTTTAGTTTGTTCTTAAATGTCCCTTAGTTTGTTGTTAAATATCGTTTAGTTTGTTCTCAAAGATCGCTTAATTTGTTCTTAAATGTGGCTTAGTTTGTTGTTAAATATCGCTTTCACTGAGTATTAAAATGACCAAAAACCTGAGTCACTTTCGGCCGGATGGCCGAAAGTCTAAGTCAATTTCGGCCGAAACCGAAGAAAAACCGAAAGTTAACTTTTCTCTTTCGGCCGAAACCGAAATTAAGCCGAAAGTTAACTTTTCAGTTTCGGAAGTCACTTTCGGCCGGATGGCCGAAAGTCTAAGTCAATTTCGGCCGAAACCGAAGAAAAACCGAAAGTTAACTTTTCTCTTTCGGCCGAAACCGAAATTAAGCCGAAAGTTAACTTTTCAGTTTCGGCCTAAACCGAAACTTGGCCGAAAGTGATAAAATGGCCACTTTCGGCGCCGAAACCGAAGCCGAAGCCGAAATTCGGTCGATCTCTACCTTTATGGCTGTCCTAGTGAGTTCACTTGTGTTGTCAATGTTTTTCTGTAGCAGTCAAATAAAAATATAAGGGTGTTTTTTATTAGTGTGTGAGAATTATTGTTGGTTTGACAGTACTTTGTGCTTATTTTGTATATATAGTATAAACTCTAAATTGTGCTTTGTGCATTTAAATATGGCAAGTTGTATTATGTTGAATTATCGTTGTTTTGAGACAAGACAAAAATTCTGGTTAGTGAGTGTGATTAGAGTGGTCCTAAGATAAGTGTCAGTGAGACGAGATTGGTGTGACGATTAAAGTCAGAGATACAAGTTCTATGAAGTTTAGAGTCAGTGAGACGAGAGTGGTGTGAGGATTAAAGTCAGAGATAAGAGTTATATGAAGTTTAGAGCCAGTGAGACGAGAGCGGTCTGAGGATTAAAGTCAGAGATAAGAGTTCTATGAATTTTAGAGTCAGTGAGACGAGAGCGGTCTGAGGATTAAAGTCAGAGATAAGAGTTCTATGAAGTTTAGAGTCAGTGAGACGAGAGTGGTGTGAGGATTAAAGTCAGAGATAAGAGTTCTATGAAGCTTAGAGTCAGTGAGACGAGAGTGGTGTGAGGATTAAAGTCAGAGATAAGAGTTCTATGAAGATTAGAGTCAGTGAGACGAGAGCGGTCTGAGGATTAAAGTCAGAGATAAGAGTTCTATGAATTTTAGAGTCAGTGAGACGAGAGCGGTCTGAGGATTAAAGTCAGAGATAAGAGTTCTATGAAGTTTAGAGTCAGTGAGACGAGAGTGGTCTGAGAATTAAAATCAGAGATAAGAGTTCTATGAAGTTTAGAGTCAGTGAGACGAGAGTGGTGTGAGAATTAAAGTCAGAGATAAGAGTTCTATGAAGTTTAGAGACAGTGAGACGAGAGCGGTCTGAGGAATAAAGTCAGAGATAAGAGTTCTATGAATTTTAGAGTCAGTGAGACGAGAGCGGTCTGAGGATTAAAGTCAGAGATAAGAGTTCTATGAAGGTTAGAGTAAGTGAGACGAGAGTGGTGTGAGGATTAAAGTCAGAGATAAGAGTTCTATGAAGTTTAGAGTCAGTGAGACGAGAGTGGTGTGAGGATTAAAGTCAGAGATAAGAGGTCTATGAAGATTAGAGTCAGTGAGACGAGAGCGGTCTGAGGATTAAAGTCAGAGATAAAAGTTCTATGAATTTTACAATCAGTGAGACGAGAGCGGTCTCAGGATTAACGTCAGAGATAAAAGTTCTATGACGTTTAGAGTCAGTGAGATGAGAGCGGTCTGAGGATTAAAGTCAGAGAAAAGAGTTCTATGAAGTTTAGAGTAAGTGAGATGAGAGCGGTCTGAGGATTAAAACCAGGGATAAGAGTTCTATGAAGTTTAGAGTAAGTGAGACGAGAGCGGTCTGAGGATTAAAACCAGAGATAAGAGTTCTATGAAGTTTAGAGTCAGTGAGACGAGAGTGGTGTGAGGATTAAAGTCAGAGATAAGAGGTCTATGAAGATTAGAGTCAGTGAGACGAAAGCGGTCTGAGGATTAAAGTCAGAGATAAAAGTTCTATGAATTTTACAGTCAGTGAGACGAGAGCGGTCGGATGATTAACGTCAGAGATAAGAGTTCTATGACGTTTAGAGTCAGTGAGACGAGAGCGGTCTGAGGATTAAAGTCAGAGAAAAGAGTTCTATGAAGTTTAGAGTAAGTGAGATGAGAGCGGTCTGAGGATTAAAACCAGGGATAAGAGTTCTATGAAGTTTAGAGTAAGTCAGACGAGAGCGGTCTGATGATTAAAACCAGAGATAAGAGTTCTATGAAGTTTATAGTAAGTCAGACGAGAGTGGTCTGAGGATTAAAACCAGAGATAAGAGTTCTATGAATTTTAGAGTCAGTGAGACGAGAGCGGTCTGAGGATTAAAGTCAGAGATAAGAGTTCTATGAAGTTTAGAGTCAGTGAGACGAGAGTAGTGTGAGGATTAAAGTCAGAGATAAGGGTTCTATGAAGTTTAGAGTCAGTGAGACGAGAGCGGTCTGAGGATTAAAGTCAGAGAAAAGAGTTCTATGAAGTTTAGAGTAAGTGAGACGAGAGCGGTCTGAGGATTAAAACCAGAGATAAGAGTTCTATGAAGTTTAGAGTAAGTGAGACGAGAGCGGTCTGATGATTAAAACCAGAGATAAGAGTTCTATGAAGTTTAGAGTAAGTCAGACGAGAGTGGTCTGAGGATTAAAACCAGAGATAAGAGTTCTATGACGCTTAGAGTCAGTGAGACGAGAGCGGTCTGAGGATTAAAGTCAGAGATAAGAGTTCTATGAAGTTTAGAGTAAGTGAGACGAGAGCGGTCTCAGGAAATTCATTGAATGATTTTTAATTTTCTTGTTGAACAAAACATAATTTAAAACATAAATGAAGAAACTCTTCAGACAGGGGACTACCATATTTAAAATTTATTTATTGTTAAGTTTATTTTTATTTCATTTTACATGAGCTATATATATATATATACATATATATATATATATATATATATGTAAATATAGCCACAATATGTAACTGTAATTTACACTATTTTGTAAATAAGATTTTTTTCTGTACACGATATACTTTTTTTTATAGGTTAGTTAAAATGTAGGTGTTTTTCTTTGTAAATATTTTATGTACATCCTAATATTTTCTTTGTTAAATCATTATTAAAAAAGAAAAAGAAAAGTAAAAAAAAAAAAGTTAAAATGACAAAAAAAAAATTAAATAAATTGCAATGACTGTTGGATCTGCCTTACTATCAATTTAAAATATTAATTAAATGCTTATTAACGTTTCTGTTATTCCAATTCATTGTTTAGTTTTTATAAGTATTTTTAAGAGCATAAAACACGATTCCTTGTCAAGGGAAATAATTACTTTCGTTTTAAAAAACAATGACTTATAATTTAGTATAATGTGTGAGATTTTTAAAAAACTTTTGTTATGAATTTGTAAATTTTGAATACTTTAATAAGCAATCAATCATATAGTCCTTAAAATATGTAAAAAGTAAATTAATTTTTATATCATAAGTGTTTTTTTTTATGAAACTAAAACATTATAAATTTAAGGGAAATTTATTTCAAAGAAACTATGCTTAACCAGTGTATCTTGGTGCTCTCAGGCTTTTGAAATTGCTATTGCATTTTTGATGTGGTAGTCCACTAGATATCGATCCCTATCTATAAGGATACAATGGCAATAAGCGGCCTGTAAAATGTTCATTAACTAGGTTATAAGTTTTTGTGTCTGTAATACATTACTTAACTGAAAGATATGTCAGGGTTACAGTCAAGCAATATGCTTGTAGTCATATGCAGATATTTGTGTGTTTTGAAGTACTGTTTAACGATCACATGGTTCCGTTGGTTCAGAAAATAAACTGTATCTTTATTCCTTACCTTCTAGCTCGAAGACATACCATTATTATCTAAGTCAAAGATAGACATACAATTTTGAGCCAGGAGGCAAGAAGCGGACATCTTGAGAAGATGTAGAGACATGAGCCAAGTGGCAGACACCATGAAAGCATAAATAAACATGAAATAAGTGGCAGCCACCATGAGAACATGAGGGACTTGAGCCACGTAAAAGACTAAAGAGAACATTTAGAGACATGAGTCAATTGTCAGAAATTATAAGAAGATTTTGAGACATCACTCTCGTGCAGACAGCATGAAACATTGTACACATGGGCCATGTAAAAGACATCATGAGAACATTGGAGAGATGAGCATAGTGGCAGAATTCATTAGACTATGTAGAGAAATGCGCCACCTGGCAACAGTATGATACAATTTTGAGACATGAGCCAAGTGACAGATAACATGAGAACATGTAGAGACATCAGCCAAAAGGCAAACCGCATGCAACAATATTGAGACATGAGCCAATGTGTAGACATCATGAGCACATATTAAGAAATGAGGCATATTAATGGGAAGTGGAAAATGGGTTTAAAAAGTACATCTATAGTAAGGTATACGATTAATGTGTGATTACTACTTGCTTACTCTCATCTGCAGACAAACGGCCTAAAAAGACTTGTTTAAAATATGCAATCCGAAAGTGTCTGACTGTGGACTTAAGAATGGAAGGCGTGGAGCATTTAGTCAAATAACTTTTCATCCATTTAAAAAAAAAAAAAACACTTCTCTAAGCCGGACTTGATTTGGACCAGCGTGATGATGATGATGTTTTTCCCCTGATTTCAACTCAGTCTTTGTGTTTGGCTGCAAGGATGTAGGTAAATGTCAATAATCAATGCAGAGGATTTCAATGATGGTTGAAAGGGATGTCAATGATGGATGTAGAGAGCTGTCAAAAGTGGATTTAAAGGGATTTTATAATGGATGTAGGGGCTTTCAATAATTGATATCAGAATCAGTAAATAGTGGGTGCAGGTGCTGTAATAATGGATGTAGGGGGTATCAATGGTGGATATAATGGACTATCAATAATGGATGAAGGGTGTGTCAATGGTGGATATAGTGTACTATCAATAATTGATGTAGGAGCTTTAATAATGAATACAGGGATCTGTCAACAGTAGATATATTGCGTATTCAACAATTTAGGTTTTGGCTGTCATAATATATTTAGCGTCTGGCAATCATTGCTGTATGGGGCTGTCAATAATGTCTTTAGGGCCTGTCATTCATTGCTGTATAGGTTTGTCAAAAATGTATGTAGGGGAATGCCAATAATGGATTTATTAGCTATCAATAATTGGTTTAGGGGCTGTCAATAGTGTGTGTATGGTTTTCTCAATAATTTATGTAGGGGGTTGTCAATAATGGATTTATTGGTAGAAAATATTGAAACGCTTGTCAAAAAGAGAGATGCTATTAACAAGATAAAACATGTGCCCCAATCTATTTTGTTTCTTATTTTCAACATGATGTACTGTGCTGGTTTGATAAGAAGTGTTTACAGACCGGCGTTTTGTCAATTCTAGAGGTAAAAAAATAGATACCTTATGTTATTAATACAGTACTTAGAATGCCATCATAAAGTATGTTCCTGGAATTTTTAATGCAAAGAAGGTAGTCATTATTTTGTCATAGTAATTGCAGCAATTAATATTTACCTCATCTATTACGTGAAGCTCAGTGTGGTTATCTTTGTTTGATTGTTTGTAAATGGGTCAATTGATCACAAGAAAAAACAAACAATTGATGACAATCAAATTTAACATCGCAATTCTTCCTGACGTGTAGATTTTTCCTAAAGGAATCAGTCCCAATCAAATTATCTCCAAAAATACAATTTAAACACCGTCAAATGTAGAGGGTAGAAAGTAAAATAAATATAATTTATTAATTATAAGTGATTTCGAGGAACGTTAAAGGTAAATTAATTTTTTCGAAAGAATTTTTATTAAGCTGTTTTGCACTGCAATCCGTAGGGAGAAATTAATCTCGAATTTGCTGGTAAGGCTCGTTCCGAAACAATGCATAACAAGACGATACCATTTGATTAAAACAATAACAGAGAATACGACACTAACAGTGACAATCTCAATTTAATAAGTTTTATTAATTGACTTATAAAGTACAAAATAAAAGAAATTCACTTAAAATCATCAACTTACAGAAAAGGGTATGGCTGGTACCAGTAAACGTCGCAATAAAACACGTAGTGAAGAAATGTATAATGGACAAATAATGAACGAATTCTACTGTCAACAAACTATCGAACGTTACACACAAAAAAAGAAACCCTCACAAGCTTTCTGCGTATCTGCTCTGCAGTCTGCAATGTCACGCGCCTTATAAATATAGACTATCGTCTGTTTCATGGTGTTACCTAGGTGTATTACTCAGTGTATTTGTGACACAAACTCGAGCATTCTACACTTTACTACCATTTTGTACCTCATTCGATTCAAGACACTTATGCGAGAATTATTTTAGTCGGTAGTGGTAGTAAACAAGGCCAAGTTTAAAGGGGATAAGCCACGCCCAATACTAACGCAACCAAATGGGGTCAGACCAAATTCACGGCTCTGGGAAATGTGACGTAAACACTTCTGCTACATAACTGAAAGCCTTATTCAGAATGGTGCACATCAATGTTAATTTGAAGGTGGCGACATTATGTTCAACAGTAGGTATAAAGGGTTATATCCCTTTATTATCAACAAGACCCAAGAGTAGGTATTAAGGGTTGTATCCCTTTTTATCAACAGGACCCAAGAGTGGGTATTAAGGGTTGTATCCCTTTTTATCAACAGGACCCAAGAGTGGGTATTAAGGGTTGTATCCCTTTGTTATCAACAGGACCCAAGAGTGGGTATTAAGGGTTGTATCCCTTTGTTATCAACAGGACCCAAGAGTAGGTGTTAAGGGTTGTATCCCTTTGTTATCAACAGGACCCAAGAGTAGGTGTTAAGGGTTGTATCCCTTTGTGATCAACAGGACCCAAGAGTAGGTGTTATGGGTTGTATCCCTTTGTGATCAACAGGACCCAAGAGTAGGTGTACAGGGTTATATCCCTTTGTCATCAACAGGACACAAGAGTAGCTGTTAAGGGTTGTATCCCTTTGTCATCAACAGGACCCAAGAGTAGGTGTTAAGGGTTGTATCCCTTTGTCATCAACAGGACCCAAGAGTAGGTGTTAAGGGTTGTATCCCTTTGTCATCAACTGGACCCAAGAGTAGGTGTTAAGGGTTGTATATTTTGTCATCAACAGGACCCAAGAGTAGGTGTTAAGGATTGTATCCCTTTGTCATCAACAGGACCCAAGAGTAGGTGTTAAGGATTGTATATTTGTCATCAACAGGACCCAAGAGTAGTAGTTAAGGGTTTATCCCTTTGTCATCAACAGGACCCAAGAGTAGGTGTTAAGGGTTGTATCCCTTTGTCATCAACAGGACCCAAGAGTAGGTGTTAAGGGTTGTATCCCTTTGTGATCAACAGGACCCAAGAGTAGGTGTTAAGGGTTGTATCCCTTTGTGATCAACAGGACCCAAGGGTAGGTATTAAGGGTTGTATCCCTTTAAAAGCTAAATCTATCTAGGATTTAAGCTTCTGCTGTCAGAAATGCAGCCGAGAATGTGATTACGAGGTCAGCATTATAAGCCATTTGAGACATTTTTGCTTTCAGCATTATCTTTGTTTGATATCTGCCCCTTCCTAAGGAAAGACAAGTGTCTCGCGGAGTAAAATGTGGAGAAAATACATCGAAACATATTTTGTATTGTCAATAGAATCTGGCGCATTTAACCTATTACAATTAGTGAAATTAATAGCAATATTAAGGCATGTTTATCTTGTTATGAGATCGGTTACAAATATCGTTCTGGTCGCTACAATCTAACTTCCTGGTTTTCTCATGAATCGCGGTTTGTTTTAAATCATTTTTGCAACTTCACAAGTTTAAACTCTTTAATGACCCAGTATTAAAATACATTAAAGATCTAAAGTGGTCTTCAATTATTCTAATAGTTAGTCAAGTATCAAACATAAGCAAACAGTTTACAAATGATAGTGTATCGTGTTCAGTACCGCTTCTGCAGATTATTTGTCAGGTCAATGTGGAAACATTTAGACAAGTTATTGGTTTGAAGTAGGCTGGGTTTTTTTTTTCATTTGAGTTTAGCATGTCATGTCATATTTGCAGTGCTCTTTGGTGATGGAACCCTTTTTTATATGTAAAAAACTGTGTAGAAAATTCATTTATTAATTAAGAAGATATCCTTAAAATAATGTAAATAAAAGATAAAAGCCAATTAACTATTTTTAGTAATGTAATAATTTCTTTTGCACACACAACCATCTGAAACATCCCCCCCACACACACACAGTACACATACATATGACAATTAAGAAAAACTTCTCATCACATCTTTAAATTACCCAAATATCCTGATCCCAAAAATAAACAAATAAAATATCATTATCACATCTTTAAACACTAAACTATTGGTAGCACCTTGCAGTAGAAGGGGTTGCACGCCTCATAGGACTTTTCTATGGTTAAGTGAGTCTTGTCCCGCCATATGTAGGTCGGGCATCCTGGGACGTATGTCAGCTTTGCCACACCTTGGCTGCGCCTCTGGCCACTAGAGCCCCCCCCCCCTAAAAGGAACATCTTAGATGCCCCACACCCAGGGTAAAGGTGTCTAAAAAAACACTATACATAGGTACTAAATTATTTCGCGATGACTGAACGATGTCATACTATAAGTCATTGAATTGCATTTGTATCATATATGTGGATGAGAAAATCGAATTCAAGTGGAAAAAAAGCTTAAAATAAGGCATATTATTATTCCACTTGTAAAAATGGCTTCTCATGGAATATATTTAATGGTACATGTATTCCTGTTAAAATATAAATTTGAATATTTTTTTAACCATTCAAACGATTTTAAAAAAATGCAACTAGATCTAATTATTTTAAGACTAATTGCACAAATATTGAATTACAAGCTTTATTTATAACAATTGCATAGCAAAAAAAAAATGTCTCAACTATGTCAATAAAAAAACTTTTAGAAAGCCAAATAAATTGTTTCCTTTAAAAATCATTTTTTTTTAGCAATAAAGCTTCTTTTAAAAAAAGAAAATAGTTGAAAAAGGTATGTTGAAGCTTAAATAAAGAAACAGAACAGTAAGATAAGAACGCTTTGGTTATGAGCCTCCCTTAGCTGACAGGACAGATGCAAATAGGACAAGAAATACACGTAAGTATTTTTGAGGTTAACTAATTAAAAAATTTTAAAAATCCTTAAAAATGTTTCCATTACAAAAAATTTACATTATTTCACACTTTAAACATCAAATAAATAAAGTAACCAACAATTTACTTGCAATAAATTCCTTATCTAAATATTTCAACAAAACAACCTTGTTATGAAAGTTCTGTAGAGTTTATTGTTTTTAAAAACTAATTATTTCCATCGATAAGTAATGGTATAATTTGGTTAAGAAGACACGGGGTGTTATCAAACACATTTTGGAAATCGTATAAAAATAAACTAAAATTTTCCAAATGTTGAGTTGATTAAAATATGTATTTGAAATTTCAAACAGCTTTAACTTTCCTTCGATAAATTACAATTGACCACTTCGATAAACGGAAACACATTTGTATGTACCTACGGCATAAGAATGTTTTCTAAAAGTAGCACGGCTATTTGAAATGACATGATAATCCAAATATAAGTTCACAAAAACGTTGTTCTGTGTGTTATCTTTTTTTAGCGCTCTACTGGATTCTCAGCTCAAAAACAATTACATTAAAACAACAATGCATGGATAAAGGTGGAACAGTTTGTTCATTATTGTTATATAAAAAGTAGACAATTTTGGGAAATTTAATAAACTATATTGCTGCTCAATTGTTATTAAAAAAAAAAACCAACTGTATTCTTTAGGGTCATTATATTATAATGTGGCACATTTTATTATTACAAAAAAAAAACACCAAAACACCTTATTCGCTAAACAATACATTTTAAACGTGTACGGTTGAATACTCCCGTTAAAAAACTAAATATGTGTAAAGCATAATGAAAATTAGAATTATTTTTTGTCTGTCTGGCTCCACTAAAATATGCTAATAACTTTATTTTTTAAAAAAATGTTTTTATTCTGTTTAGCTCCACAAACATCGCTATGAGTATATTTCAATGCTAATATTTATATTCTCAAAAGCAAAATGCCGACATCTAATTTATAATTAACGTCTATCCTTCTTATAAAATCCATGCTTTTATTATGAAATATAATTTAAACACAAACTGAGTGTGTTTGATATTTCGTCGTTTCATACCGTGTTATTTTAGTTTTCAAACTTGATAAGTTTATTAGAAAAAAAAAAATACAATGACAAGCAAACAATAGGTAACATTTCTGCTTATGATCAGAAGGAACACATTGTTGGCACCGTAAGATTTTTATAATCGAAATATGTAAGCCTCTAACACGATTAGCTTTAAATATACGGATAATCTAATCTATTTTAAGGCAACTGGTACTGGTTACTTTAATGATAAGCTAATCGTTTTTTTTTAATAAAATATATTTTCGTTTTATTGTACTCTTTCCCCAATGGTACACTTTACTTTTCCTGGGGGCAGCCCCTCCCTCTCTCTTGGAAAGATACCTGAAAGAATTATTGGTAGAGAGTTTGTTTTCTAGTTTTAAAGAAGGTTTATTGCTAATAAATGTTTTTTCAAGGGAAACAATCGATTTTGCTCTTAAAATATTTTTTGCTGATACCTTTAAGGATTTTTGTGAAACATTTTAATTTTGTTTTTGATATTGTATTGATAAATTGTGTATTGTAATAAAAGAGTTGGGCAATTAAATAAGTGTGTATTTAATTTTTTTTTTTAATCATTAAGATAAAACCGTTAAATTTATAATTTTAAAGGGAGTATATGTCACAACCAAAATGCTTAACATTATTTCTATAGAGCATCCCATCAATGGTACAGTTGATTACAATATCTTATTATAGCATGTGGTCAACTTGAATTCGCTCCCTAAATCTAGGGATATAATGCAACTTGAATTTAATATTTTATCTCTCTGTCCTCGCGATACTGTACCTATGAACGTGTTCCTAACAAAAATACTTCCCAAGAGTGTTTAAGATTTTTTTCGGGAGGCAGTGCCAGTGGCCAGAAGCGCAGATAACATATTTACTAAACCACTTCCAATTTTTCATTCAATCAATGTAATATAACACATTCATGACACCATTCCTTTTTCTTGACTCAATTAATATGGCATAACGCATTCATAACATCTCTTAAACGCTGTCTTTGGGGGCATACATATTTACTAAATTGAATTACGACCTCATATAGAATTTATATCAACACAATTTCATTTTTGGGAAATAGATCTAAAGAATTTTTTTTTTTTTTTTTTAATTTTTTTTTTTTAAACTCATTTAAATGAAAATTTACTTCATGATAACAAATTTATGAGTCGCAAAGTAATAAAATAAATATTAATAATTTTGGTAATATTAAAAAGATTTTCTTAATAAATTTTATTTTTTGGAAATAGATTTAAAAAATTTTTTTTTTTTTTTTTAATTTTTTTTTTTTAAACTCATTTAAATGAAAATTTACTTCATGATAACAAATGTATGAGTCGCAAAGTAATAAAATAAATATTAATGATCTTGGTAATATTCAAACGATTTTCGTAATAAAGTTAAAGTCCGAACTCAGGTGAGAAATTGTCTAGTAGTGACGTCATGCGTCTTTCTCTTTCTTGATACAAACATGTTTCCACATTTGGTCGATAGCTACATTGCTTAATATTTATTTTTTAATCAGGGTAATTTCAGTGTGTGGTATCTAGTGATGATATCATAAATAGCCTCCAGTGTGCGTGGCACCTGATGTGTAGGATGATGATATCATGGACAGGCTCCAGTGTGTGTGGAATCTGATGTGGAGCATGCTGCTATCATGTATCATCTCTAGTTTGTTTTGTACCTGATATGGAGCATGCTGCTATCATGGATAGTCTTAAGTGTTTGTGGTACTGTTGTGGAGCATAATGCTATCATGGACAGTCTGGAGTGTGGGTGGCACCTGATGTGGAGCATATTGCTATGATTGATGTTTCCAGTGCCTGTGGTACTTAAGGTGGAGCATGATGATATTGTTGAAATGTAACTCTTAATGTCCTATGGTCATCCACTCTTCTAATCGAGACACTCAAACATGTGACATCCTATTACCGCACATACCAGTGTAACCGACATCAAACACTTGATATATTGAAATGATTTCAATGTATAATTTTAAAATGCTTCTTCAAACC
The DNA here is from genome assembly GCA_964033795.1 of Lymnaea stagnalis. Lineage (NCBI taxonomy): Eukaryota > Metazoa > Mollusca > Gastropoda > Lymnaeidae > Lymnaea > Lymnaea stagnalis. Next base: position 206,636 of record CAXITT010000998.1, read on the forward strand.
TGACAAATCAATGTACTTCACAATACAATTTGTCAACTTATCAACGTCCTACTTCACAATCTATCTAGCTGAATTCCCACACACAGAAAAAGCTTTCCGTTCACAGAGTTCAATAGACACATTGAAATCAAGCATAATCAAAAAGTATATCTAATTATTTTGATAAAATCAATACATTTCTAGGTTGCAGCCTCTCCCAGACCCCTCCACCGAGCAAGATAAAGCGTTGCCCAAGTTTAGACTCTGTGAAAGGGCCTTCCAATGGCAAGACGCTCACACATTTTTTATTACTCTATTACAATTATTATTTATTTTTTATTTAAATTTTTTGAAGGGCTAACTAATTAATCAATACATATTATTTTTATTCCTTCTGCAAAAGTTTCCATTTCAAAATGGGACTTCATTTTAAATTCTGAAAGCAAATAAAAAATGAACTAACATTTGACTTGGAATAAGAAATGTATCTAAATATTTTTTTAAATAACTTTTTCTAGAAAGATCTGTGCAGTTTTTATAGGTTTTTGAAACTGGTCAATTTTATGAATAGAATAATAATGGCAATGTTAAAGAGGACATCAGATGTCTAAAACAACATACAAATCGTATAAAAACAATTTCAAAATTTCCCAATATTCAGTTGATTGAAATATTTATTTGAAATTTTAAACTGCTGTTGCATTCTTCAGATAAATTACAAATTGCCACTTCAATAAAATTAAACATATTTTTAACCAAATCCAGAAAATGTTTGTGTAAAACTAGTAACGCTAATAGAAATGACATGATAATTGAAATGTAAGTTCACAAAAATTTTCTGGTATGAGTTAACATTTGTCATCTCTCTGCTGGATTCTAATATGGTTAAAAATTAATTAGAGGAAACATTTTGTTTTACTACATAGTAGGCCTATAGTACGTTCAGACAAAAATTCAACGAAAAATTGGATTGTGTGAACTCAAAAAAGAATTCGACCAAATTTATGTTCGATAAAATTTCCGTCGACAAAATGCATGTCAATCAAATTTCAGGTAACCATAATTAAAGTCTATCCCTACTTTAAATGTTATGCTTTTATTATGATATATGATTTGAACACAATGTGCACATGTTTATACTTCGCTGTTTCATTCAATGTTATTAAAGCTTTTCAATTTTTTCAATAATAAAAAATAACGATACAAAGCAACAATCAAAGTAAGTTTTCTGCCGTCATCAAAAGCGGCGAATTTTCAGCACGGTATGTTTTTATAATTGGATCATGAAATCCTCTTAAAATGTTAGCTTTCATTATACGGATACTCTTCATATATTTCACGACTACGGTAACGCGTTTATTTAATGATCATTTATAATATTTTTTATATATTTTTTTTTTAAATAAATATATTTTCGTTATTTTTTTTTTGTGCTAATTTTTTCTAAGGGGGCACACTGGTAGAGAGTAGAATCTATAACATGCAATTATAAGCTATTTTTTTTTTGTTTACATTAAAATTTTATTAATTCTTTCATTTTCTGCAATCTTGGTTTTGCAAAATCATACGTCCAACAATAAACAATGGCGATCACTTAAGTTATTAACTTGTCTCTATTTCTTGTCCTAATTTTTCATATTTCCTGTTTGCTGCGGAAAGCGCCTAGCTGATAAGTTCTTGTCTTATTGTTCTGGTTCTTAATTCAAGCTGTCACATACCGTATTAAAATGTTTCCTTTTATTTTTCAATTAATGTTTATTACTAATAAATAGTTTTCAAAAGAAACAATAGATGTCGCTTTCTAAAAAATAGTTCGCTATCTTTGAGGAATTTTTTGATACATTTTTATTTTGCTTTTTAGAAGCATAAAAACTTTACATTATTTTTTTTAAAAAGTATTTTTACATTTTTTCTATTAAATCATTCACGTTAATTTTCATATTTTGTTGTATTAATATAAAAACTTTACGTTTATGTTTTAACTAAATATATATATATAAAACTTAAGATGCTTACCAACGATTAACCAGAAACCGCTATTCTATTGTTTTAAGTGGATCATTAATTATATTTTAATTATAAGATGTAATCCACTTGAATTCGATCCTTATATCTAAGGATATAATATAAATATTTTAATTTCTTATCGTGTTGCATTTTGAATTATGTCGTGAATATAGCTTGACTGTAACCAACGGAACCATAGCATCATTGAACAGTACCTCAAAAAACACCAATATCTCCATATGACTACGATCATATAGCTTGACTGTAACCAACGGAACCATAGCATCATTGAACAGAACGTTAAACACACCAATATCTCCATATGACTACGATCATATAGCTTGACTGTAACCAACGGAACCATAGCATCATTGAACAGTACCTCAAAACACACCAATATCTCGATATGACTACGATCACATAGCTTGACTGTAACCAACTGAACCATAGCATCATTGAACAGCACCTCAAAACACACCAATATCTCCATATGACTACGATCATATAACTTGACTGTAACCAACGGAACCATAGCATCATTGAACAGTACCTCAAAACACACCAATATCTCCATATGACTACGATCATATAGCTTGACTGTAACCAACGGAACCATAGCATCATTGAACAGTACCTCAAAACACACCAATATCTCCATATGACTACAATCATATAGCTTGACTGTAACCAACGGAACCATAGCATCATTGAACAGAACGTTAAACACACCAATATCTCCATATGACTACGATCATATAGCTTTACTGTAACCAACGGAACCATAGCATCATTGAACAGCACCTCAAAACACACCAATATCTCCATATGGCTACGATCATATAGCTTGACTGTAACCAACGGAACCATAGCATCATTGAACAGTACCTCAAAACACACCAATATCTCCATATGACTACGATCACATAGCTTGACTGTAACCAACTGAACCATAGCATCATTGAACAGCACCTCAAAACACACCAATATCTCCATATGACTACGATCATATAGCTTGACTGTAACCAACTAAACCATAGCATCATTAAACAGCACCTCAAAACACACCAATATCTTAATATGACTACGATCATATAGCTTGACTGTAACCAACGGAACCATAGCATCATTGAACAGTACCTCAAAACACACCAATATCTCCATAGGACTACGATCATATAGCTTGACTGTAACCAACGGAACCATAGCATCATTGAACAGTACCTCAAAACACATCAATATCTCCATAGGACTACGATCACATAGCTTGACTGTAACCAACGGAATCATAGCATCATTGAACAGTACCTCAAAACACACCAATATCTCCATATGACTACGATCATATAGCTTGACTGTAACCAACGGAACCATAGCATCATTGAACAGTACCTCAAAACACATCAATATCTCCATAGGACTACGATCACATAGCTTGACTGTAACCAACGGAATCATAGCATCATTGAACAGTACCTCAAAACACACCAATATCTCCATATTGCTACGATCATATAGCTTGACTGTAACCAACGGAACCATAACATCATTGAACAGTACCTCAAAACACACCAATATCTCCATATGACTACGATCATATAGCTTGACTTTAACCAACGGAACCATAGTATCATTGAACAGTACCTCAAAACACACCAATACCTCCATATTGCTACGATCATATAGCTTGACAGTAACCATGACATATCTTTTAGTTAAGTTATGTTTTAAAGACACACTTATAAACTAGTTAATGGCACCATTTCAATATACAATAAACCAGTGTCGGGAAAATCACTACTCGTGAGCCGTATGCGGCTATATAGCGATTTGATGGCAACTAGGAAAGTCTGCCGAAAAATGGTTTTGACTCCAAAAATCATGGTTTTTGACAGTTCCAGAAAGGAATTGTGGCTCTCAAAAACATTGTAATCATCATAAACCTGACTTTTGGCACTTTTGACTGATGAGTTTTCTGACCACTGTACCACATTAATAAAAAAAATGTATACATTATTCTTTAGCAAACATAGTTAGGTGAATAATTCTAACTATGTTTTGGTAAAAATCGTAAAATACTAGAGGATAATTTTTTTGATCCAATCAATTTAGACTATGTATCAATACGTGTGGGGTTGAAAGTGAATGATACAATGTCATCAACAAAAAGGGGGAGAGTGAGGAAACTGTACCAAACTAGTTGATGGGCTTCGGTGGTATTTTTATTCAGAATTTCAGCAGCATCCAATCTAACCAGCTCACCATCAAATCAGCACGTTGTCTAAACAACAATTCATTTAACAAGAAAATAATTAACCAATAATAAATAAGCAACCCATTAAACCAGAAGTTCATTTAACCAGCACCCAATCAAACCAGCAGCTCATTTAACCAGCACCCCATTTAGGTCCTACCTCTCTTATAGAACGCAAACGGCCTCTAATGATGGCTGTCTCTTCGGCTGTGCTTATGTGATGTACATAGTGCCACAGGGGTCCGTTTTGAGCCCGGTTATATTCACATTGTATACCAGCCTACTGCTCCTCTTGCTTGGGAGGCATGTTGTTGAGAACAGTCATTTGCACATGACACATAGCTATACAAACATACCCATACCTCTCTTGTCAAATTCTTCTGTCCAGACTTTGAGGGGGTGCATTGATGATGCCAAGTTATGGATAACACTCAGCAAGTTGAAGCTCAATGATGACAAAACAGAAGCACTCCTCATTTAAAATCACAAATCATCCTTTACCTCAACTCTTCCCACCTCATTTCAAGTAGGTAACTCCGACATACTGTTTACACCTTCTGCTAGGAATCGTGGTTTTATGCTTTCTAACAACATGTCTCTCCATTAAAACATCTCTCACATTTTTGTTCGTCATACACCACTATCCGTCAGATCAGCTCCATCCGCCACTACCTCACAGTTAACACTACATAAACTCTAGTCTGTGCTATTGTTCAGTCTCGCTTTGACTATTGCAACTCTCTTCTGTCAGTTTCACCAAAACACTTCATAGAAAAACAATCAGCTCCATCCGCCACTACCTCACAGTTAACACTACATAAACTCTAGTCTGTGCTATTGTTCAGTCTCGCTTTGACTATTGCAACTCTCTTCTGTCAGTTTCACCAAAACACTTCATAGAAAAACCGCAGACAGTTCAAAACTCAGCTGGTGGGTTAAGCTAGTTCTAAAGGCAAAAAAAACATGATCACGTCACTCTACTACTCATTTCCCTTCACTGGCTAACTATACAGGCACGCATTGACTACAAGCTGTCTGTTCTCTCTCACAAATTTTCATTTTGATTCCTGCCCTTCCTATCTAACCGAACTTCTTTCTGTCTATTCACCCATTCGACAGCTTCGCTCCTCTGCAGACACGCGTATTCTGTCCTTTCACAAGACCCAGACTAAAACATATAGTGCACGATCTTTCTCTTTCTGCACCCCCAAACAATGGAATTCATTGCCACTACATATACGCAATATACCAACTTCCCAGGCCCTTAAAACTGCTCTTAAAACACATCTTTTTAAATTATACTACCCTGATTGATTCACCTCCTCTGGCTGATTCCCCTCCTCTGACTGATTTACCTCCTCAGACTGATTCCCTTCCTCTGACTAATTCCCTTCCTCTGACCGATTCCACTCCTCTGACTGATCCCCACCTCTGACCAATTCCCTTCCTCTGACCCATTCCCCTCCTCTGACTGATTCCCCATCTCTGACTGATTCCCCACCTCTGACTGATTCGCCTCCTCTGACTGATTCCCCACCTCTGACCAATTCCCTTCCTCTGACTCATTCCACTCCTCTGACTGATTCTGACTGATTCCCCTCCTCTGAATGATTGCCCTACTCTGACTGATAAACGATCTTGCCTACTGCCGTCCATTGTGTGCTTTGTACAATTTCTGGGGTGGGTGGGTGAATATACATTTGCTTTTTTTTTTTTTTTTTTTTTTTTTTCTCCTTGTTGTTTTTTTTTTTTTTTTTAATTTTTTTTTTTTTTTATTTTTTTGTTTTTTTTTCTTATTTTTTTTTTTGG
>CAXITT010000999.1:0-14564 GCA_964033795.1 Lymnaea stagnalis
ACCTAAGCTAGGATACAGAATCAGTGATCATGGCCTAAGCTAGGATACAGAATCAGTGACCATGACCTAAGCTAGGATACAGAATCAGTGACCATGGCCTAAGCTAGGATACAGAATCAGTGACCATGGCCTAAGCTAGGATACAGAATCAGTGACCATGGCCTAAGCTAAGATACATAATCAGTGACCATGACCTAAGCCAGGATACAGAATCAGTGACCATGGCCTAAGCTAGGATACAGAATCAGTGATCATGACCTAAGCTAGGATACAGAATCAGTGAACATGACCTAAGCTAGGATACAGAATCAGTGATCATGGCCTAAGCTAGGATACAGAATCAGTGACCATGACCTAAGCTAGGATACAGAATCAGTGACCATGGCCTAAGCTAGGATACAGAATCAGTGACCATTGCCTAAGCTAGGATACAGAATCAGTGACCATGGCCTTAGCTAGAATACAGAATCAGTGACCATGACATAAGCTAGGATACAGAATCGGTGACCATGACCTAAGCTATGATACAGAATCAGTTACCATGACCTAAGCTAGGATACAGAAGCAGTGCCCATGACCTAAGCTATGATACAGAATCAGTGACCATGGCCTAAGCTAGGATACAGAATCAGTGACCATGGCCTAAGCTAGGATACAGAATCAGTGATAATGACCTAACCTAGGATACAGAATCAGTGACCATGACATAAGCTAGGATAGAGAATCGGTGCCCATGACCTAAGCTATGATACAGAATCAGTTACCATGACCTAAGCTAGGATACAGAAGCAGTGCCCATGACCTAAGCTAGGATACAGAAGCAATGGTAAACGAAGATGGGGAAAGGGGAATTGTCGTAACATGCCTTTATTCACGATATTACATTCTATATTTTGATGTTTACACCCGATCACACACAAGCGATCTAAACCCTTCGAAGTTGGTTGCGTTTGAGTTGACATTGATGGATAAACGTGATGAGAGATATCGAAGGACTTCGCTGACAATTGTGATTACCGTGTCTTGAAGTTAGGCCCTGCATCGGTGTCACATCCAGAGTAAATTGTTTTTCTTTGATCCAGCTCTCTATCACATGATGCAAACGTTAAGAGAAAACCTTCGCTACACCCGTTAGAGAAAAACGTTGTCAAGGCGTTGTCAGAATATCAGTAGTCTCTTTTTATGAAGCGCAGCCATTCTCACGTTAAAATGTATGGTGGACCGTAAACCTGTTTGCAAAAAAAAAAAAAAAAAATTGTGTGGGCTGTAATACATTTTGAAAAGCTTGTGCGGGCCGTAATATTTTATGAAAAACTTGTGCGGGCCGTAATATTTTATGAAAAACTTGTGCGGGCCGTAATATTTTATAAAAAATTGTGCGGGCCGTAATATTTTATAAAAAAAACTTGTGCGGGCCGTAATATTTTATAAAAAAACTTGTGCGGGCCGTAATATTTTATAAAAAAACTTGTGCGGGCCGTAACATTTTATAAAAAAACTTGTGCGGGCCGTAATATTTTATAAAAAAACTTGTGCGGGCCGAAAGATTTTAGGAGTGCGGGAAAAGCTATTAAGAAAAATACTAATGGTAAAGAATATTTCGTTACCTCGCTGGCCGCCAAGTGGGTGTATGTGGACCGCATGCGGCCCGCGGGCCGTATGTCATGCAGGACTGATGTAGCGGCTTTACGTAGAATTGGAGGCCACCAGGCCGTACCGCTTTTTATGTACGATGTTTCAACAGAAAGAAACAAAAAACATATTTAAACGCCCAAATATTGTATCACAATTTTATCCCAATATTTGTATCACAATTTTATCAAAATATGTGTATCATAGTTTATCCAAATAATTGTATCACAATTTTATCCAAATATCTGTAATCATAATTTTATCAAAATATTTATATTATAATTTTATTTGAATATTTGTATCACAATTTTATCCAAATATTTGTATCACAAATTTATCCAAATATTCGTATCACAATTTTATCCAGATATTTGTATCGCAATTTCATCCAAATATTTTTATCCTAATTTTATAAAAATATTTGAATCATAAAATTTTATCACAATATTTGTATCACAATTTCACCCCAATATTTGTATCCTAATTATATCCAAATATTTCTACCAACATTTTATCCAAATATTTCTACCAAAACATTTGTATCCTAATTTTATCAAATTATTTGTATCCTAATTTTATAGAAAAATTTGTATCATAATTTCACCCCAAATATTTGTATCGTAATTTTAACTACGTCCTTTGAATTCACACGATGGAATCCATGGGACGCGTTCGTCCATCTCCACACGACTTACATGTACACTCCATTCACCAGCAGGTCACAGCAACCTTTTTCTTAGTTCGTTAGAAAAAAAAAAAAAAAAAGAGATTCACAGGCGATCAATTACTTCCGTGTCCAATGAAAAAGAAACATATTACTTTTTATACACACCCGTTCTTTTAACATTACAACACATGCAGTCGAATCTGTATAATTCTCCGCTGATTTATGCCATTTGTTTATTTCGAATGAAATTTTTGTAAGGACTTGATTGATCCTCGAGTTGTAATGAACCCAGAAATAGAAGCGTTCTGAGACTGGTGGGAGCGCGTGCGATATGGGTTTATTGATCGTTTATTCACAGACTGACATTGGATGAGCACATTATGAGCAAGGCAGAGACAAAGGGTTTCTCTGTACCATTTTTTTAAGCGAAGTTTTGTTTAGTTTAAGTAACCTGTATATCATGTTAGGTAACAAAAAAAAAAAAAAAACCCAACATGTCAGGTAACAGAAAAATCATGTTAGGTAACGAGAAAAATCAAATCATGTTATGTAACCAGCAAATCATGTTAGGTAACAGAAAAATCATGTCCCGTAAAAAGAAAAAAAATCCTGTTAGGTAACGAAAGAATTATGTTAGGTAACAAAAAAATCAAATCATGTTATGTAACTAGCAAATCATGCCAGTTAACCAGAAAATCATGTTAGGTAACAGGATAATTCGGGTTATGTTACCATAAAATCGTGTTAGCTAACAGAAAATCATGTTAGGTAACGAGAAAATCTTGTTAGGTATCTAGAAAATAAAATCATGTTAGGTAATCAGGAAATCAAATCATGCTAGCTAACGAGAAAATCATGTTAATTAACAAGAATATCATGCTAGGTAAAAGGAAAATCGGGTTGAGTAATCTGGAAATCATGTTATGCAACAGAAAATCATGTTAATTAACAAGAATATCATGTTACGTAAAAGGAAAATCGGGTTAAGTAATCTGGAAATCATGTTATGCAACAGAAAATCATGTTAATTAACAAGAATATCATGTTACGTAAAAGGAAAATCGGGTTAAGTAATCTGGAAATCATGTTATGCAACAGAAAATCATGTTAGGTCACCGGATCAAATTATGATGGGTAATAAGGAGATCAAATCATGCTGGGTAACCAGGAAATTAATGTCAGTTAACCAGGATACATGTTTGGTAAAAGGAACATCGGGTTAGGTAACCTGGAAATCAAGTTGGTTAACCAGAGACTCACGTTAGGTAGAAGGAAAATCGGGCAAGGTAACCAGAAAGATCATGTTAGGTAACAGAAAAAAAAAGTTAGGTAATAAGAAAAGCATGTTAGGTCACCAGATCAAATCATATTAGGTCACACGATCAAATCATGTTAGGTAACCAGGAAATCATGTTACATAACCAGAAAATTATGTTAGATAACCAGGAAATCATGTTAGACAACCAGGAAATTATGTTAGATAACCAGGAAATCATGTTAGGTAGCCAGTAAATTATGTTAGATGACCAGGAAATCATGTTAAGTAACAGAAAAAAAATGTTAGGTAACAAGAAAAGCATGTTAGGTTACCAGATTAAATCATGTTAGGTCACCAGATCAAATCATGTTAGGTCACCAGATCAAATCATGTTAGGTCACCAGATCAAATCATGTTTGGTAACCAGGAAATCATGTTAGATAACCAGGAAATCATGTTAGGTAGCCAGTAAGTTATGTTAGGTGACCAGGAAATCATGTTAGGTAACAGAAAAAAAAATGTTAGGCAACAAGAAAAGCATGTTAGGTCACCAGATTAAATCATGTTAGGTCACCAGATTAAATCATGTTAGGTCACCAGATCAAATCATGTTAGGTCACCAGATCAAATCATGTTAGGTCACCAGATCAAATCATGTTAGGTCACCAGATTAAATCATGTTAGGTCACCAGATCAAATCATGTTAGGTCACCAGATTAAATCATGTTAGGTCACCAGATCAAATCATGTTAGGTCACCAGATTAAATCATGTTAGATAACCAGGAAATCATGTTAGATAACCAGGAAATAATGTTAGGTAACCAGGAAATCATGTTAGATAACCAGGAAATCATGTTAAATCACCAGGAAATCATGTTAGATAACCAGGAAATCAAGATTATTTATTTTATTCAGTTACCCTTAATTTGATATATGATCTTATATAGAGGATTATAGCTAAGTATCGAATGTTTGTTTTTTTCTCCATTATTTTAACATGAACAGAAACACAAGATGCTTAGTGGGTGTGGTCTGCTAGAAGCTGACATAATCTATATCAACAACAACAACAACAATAACAACAAAAAAAACAAAAACAAACAAGATTAAAAATAATTTCACAAACATTAAATGCATAGTAATGCACTTTTTGAGATAGGCGTGCCATTATATTGAAAACCAAAATAACTTGAATATCATCTGGGGAAATTCACTGGTGATTGGTTCGACTATCGATTGCTCTAAGTTTGAAATCTATGTTTAAGACACTTAGAAAATGAGACTATCGATTGCTCTAAGTTTGAAATCTATGTTTAAGACACTTAGAAAATGAGACTATCGATTGCTTTAAATTTAAAATCTATGTTTAAGACACTTAGAAAATGAGACTATCGATTGCTCTAAGTTTGAAATCTATGTTTAAGACACTTAGAAAATGAGACTATCGATTGCTTTAAATTTAAAATCTATGTTTAAGACACTTAGAACAAAAACATACCTCTTGTTGCAGTGAAGGCTGCTAACAATTTTTTTTCCATTGGGTTTACTGATAACCTCCAACTAAAAAAAAATGGAGATGACCCCTCTCCCCTCCCCAACCACCCACCCACCCCTCTCCAACCTCATGAATGTCTGCGCGTCAAACTTTAATTTTGCAGATAAAGAAACATCAATCGTTCAATCGATCAGGAACACTATAAGGTTTATTATATTTGTTTGTTTGTTTTTTTTAAATTTGTTTCTTTCTAACTTGACATGGCTTGTAGGATGTTGGCCGTGCGGTACAGTCAATATGATGACACCACTTTTTCACGCGATCCGAGCAAGACAGGACAGCTCTGAATGACCAAGCCGCTTGTTCAGGGAGACAGAACACCTTTTTCATCTTTAAGAAAGGAAAAAAAAGTTACATTTTTCATCCTATGGAATATATTTGCGTATTAAAATCATAATTATAAAATTCCTTTCAATTGCTCTATTAGATAGTAAATCTCTTTGAAATAAATCATGCTTAGAATACGGTAAGTAGATATTATGTTAATAAAATGGCTTGATTAAAAATTTAATTTTTAAGTATATTTTTTTTTTAAAATAAGAAATGGTATTCAGATCTGACGTTTTAAACACGACATTGTTATGATAAGATTTTAATTTTATTATTTAAACGCCAATGCACTGTTCTTCACTGGGTACCCTTTTGAATAAAAAGCTGTATCGGGACTTTACTTTGACCGTTCTAATTTGAAATTTTCCTGTTCACAGGCTTGTAAAAAAATATTTATGCATCCCTTTGGCACAACAGTTATGGGCTTTGGTCACTGCTTGTGTATTCCAGCAGCTGATTTGGCCACTGCTTGTGTGTCCCAGCTGAGTTGGCCACTGCTTGTGTGTCCCAGCTGAGTTGGACACTGCTTGTGTGTCCCAGCTGAGTTGGCCACTGCTTGTGTATGCCAGCTGAGTTGGCCACTGCTTGTGTATCCCAGTAGCTGAGTTGGTCACCGCTTGTATATCCCAGCAGCTGAGTTGGCCACTGCTTGTGTATCCCAGCAGCTGAGTTGGCCACTGCTTGTATATCTTAGCAGCTGAGTTGGCCACTGCTTGTGTATTCCAGCTGAGTTGGCTACTGCTTGTGTATCCCAGCAGCTGAGTTGACCACTGCTTGTGTATACCAGCAGCTGAGTTGGCCACTGCTTGTGTATCCCAGCTTGGGCATACATTATGCATACATCGAAGATGATGAGGGAAAGTATAAATAGTTTACATTCTTTTTAGCAATTGGATACAATATCAAAGAATCCCTATTAATATTGTCAGCTTGGTCACTTTTAAAATAAGGTTAGTCAAACAGGCCCTTCATACGATAAAAAAAAAAAATTTCATTATCCTTAAAATAGCTTTTTTTCCCCATCAATAATTCATAAATATGTCCTGTTCCTGCCTTCTGTTTGAACACGTTTTAGCATTCAAAGACTTCATAGAGGAGGATCTCAAAAGTCTCACGGACTTGGCTTTTCTTGTGGACATTACACATTAGCTGAATGTACTCAAGAAGAAGTTACAAGAGCAGGGGTAGCTTGTCAGTGTTGCATATGACAATGTCAGGGCATTCTGCACAAAACGTGTTTTATTATTCTTAGAGAAACCTCTGCCATTTCCCAAGATGCAAGGTACTTATGGACTTGGGCACACCATTCCGTAGTAACTTAGTAGTAAGAGCACTGATGTCATTGCAAAGGTACAGAAAGAATTTGATCACATTTTTTTAGACTTCAAAACACATATACAGCCACTTTTCAGCTTCTTGCTGACCCTTTCTCCTTTAGTGAGGAAGTTGGCCGTGCTCCTTCTTGCGCTGCAAATTGAGCTGGTTGATTTTCGGTGCTATTCTAAGTTCTGGGAGGTGAATGGAAAAACAGACAAGCATGGACCATTTATGAGAGCATTACCCTCCACCTTCACTGAAATCTCCAGGCTGTTTAAGCGGATCATGTGACTTTTTGAGGGATCGCCTCTTTTCCACTATGAGCTTTTACAAGTCCAAATTCAAGGCCAAACTTACTGATGAACATCTTCAAGCTATACTGAAGGCCCCAGTTGCTTTCTGACTCACGCCAAAGCTGCTCAGCTGTGTAAGAAGAAGTTCTGAATTTTTTTTTTCGCAACAATGAGTTTGAGTAAGACAGTGAAGCCTAGTTTGTTTTTTGTTTTTTGAGCCCTTAATGTTTTTTTAAAGTCATTTATAAAGGTTAAGCAGATTGTGACAGACGTATCACGTGCTTTGAAGTGTTCAATAAATGTATAGCTATATTTTAGTGTAAGGCATATGATAGTTTTCAGGGCACATCCTCATACAATGTTATGTATGCGTAAGTTATCTGGTACACAAAGCTATTTTATAATAAGATTTTTGGTTTGTTTTGTTGTTGACGTTTTCAAGTGTTTCAAGAATGTAACGTGTTACTAACTTGGATTACTGCGCCTTCTGGTACTGCCTTCAAACCCACATTATTAATTGACTAAAAAAAGAAGTTATTTTTGAAAAAAAAATAAAAATAATACTGCTGAACACATATTTATTTTTTTTACAAATGTTTCAGGGCATCCCTGAAGAAGTGTATGACTCATACCAAGTTGAGATCCACTCATCTAAAGCTCGTGGTAGCGATCGCATTGTTGGCAACTGTCTACGTTCATTTTGTTAATCCGTAAGCATTTTTTTTTGGGGGGGGGGTGGGGGATTGTTTTCTGTTTTTGTAATCTCTGATTATAATTAATAGATGTACAAATTACGAAATTTTTAGTTCTTGTAATATATGATTATAATAGAATCTGTGGTGCAGCTGGGGGGGGGAGAAGAGGTTTGGACCGCACCGGGTGACATCATCTCAGGAGGTGACACCAAAGTAAAAAAAAAAATGCATAATTTCAGAGCACTCACTGCTCGGTCTAACCGAATTTCATGAAAAGGATAACCGATCACGCGCAAAGTTTCCAAACTTGTGACCAATCCAAATGCGTGCTCCATTAAAAGTTCAAGGTAATGCGTCAGAAAAGATGTGATCCTATAACTAGGTCAGGAAGAAAAAAATGTTTCGACCTCGATTCAACGCCGATTGCAGTGGTCGGTAACCTTCGTAACAGGAAGCCGTATTTATCTGAATACTGAGAAATAAAGCCTTCAATTGATACCAAATACGATGTGGCCGGACTATTCTGTGTACATGTTACAGTTCTTAGATACATTTATCTACTGAACTTCAGTGTTGTTATATTCTCGACTTGCTCTTACCAGAAGAAATCCAAAGTGGATTTTGGAGATCGAAGCTGGGGGGGGGGGGGGGGGGGGGGGGGGGGGGGGGGGTGTGTGGGTGGAAGAAGGTGACACCATGAGTTTACACCACTGGATGACACTAATCCCAAGCTACGCCAAAATATAGATGTACAAATTATCCACACAAGAAAACCCCACCTCATCTTCGTTTATTATTCCAGTGAAATTCCTGTAAAATATTATCGTGCATGCAATTATATTTGGTAGAACGTTATCCTATTCCCTATCCAGAGGTGCACTGTTTGTTCACTGGGCACATTTTCTTCACTTGAAACACTTTTTGTCTACGCCATGGGAAAACTCGACCGCAGCCGACGTACCGTCAGCACTGGTGACGCCACGGTAAACCGAAACCCTTGGTCTCACCAAGTCTGTCCTCCCTGGCCAGTTAAAGTCAGCACTGGTGACGCCACGGTAAAACCGAAACCCTTGGTCTCTCCAAGTCTGTCCTCCCTGGCCAGTTAAAGTCAGCACTGGTGACACCACTGTAAACCGACGCCCTTGGTCTCACAAAGTCTGTCCTCCCTGGCCAGTTAAAGTCAGCACTGGTGACGCCACTGTAAACCAAAACCCTTGGTCTCCCCAAGTTTGTTCTCCCTGGCCAGTTAAAGTCAGCACTGGTGACGCCACTGTAAACCAAAACCCTTGGTCTCACCAAGTCTGTTCTCCCTGGCCAGTTAAAGTCCACACGGATTGATTTTTAACACTTTTTTTGAAAATCTTTCCTGCACGCTAAACGCTGGGAGGCCGACCAATTAAAGAAGGATTGAGTGTTACCAATCGGGACTTGTCGATAAGTCGGGCCAGGTGCCGAATGGAGAAGTGGGGCGCTACATAAGATGAAAGTGGCGCCAGGACGCTTTGCAAACCGCAGACGCCCGCAATCTCCTGGTATTGTATCATATATAGAAACAATGAAAGTTATCCCCCGTGAAGCTGAGCTAGCAGGACACGGGGAATCTAAGCAACACACGATAAGATAACACGGAGTCAAAACATCCGAGGATTGTAGAAGTTTCGCAACGCTAAGCTAATAAATAATAAATATATATATATATAAAGAAAGGGACGTAAGCGTTACTTTTATAGCTGTCCTATCTTACTCTTTAGACGTAAAAAGTTCCGTATCGGGTTGATGAGCGCGTGCGCAACGTTAAAAAAAAAACACGTTTAAAAACACTAGGTTGAAAAGTTGATATTGGTAAGTGCGTTGTCAACTCAGTTAACAAAACCAAAAACAAACAAAACAAAAAAATCAAAAACAACATAAAATTCCCGCCCTAATTGATGAAGATCAAAATCTACCAGATATTCAAAATCTAATAGTTAAATTTTTACTGTCTCCATTATCGAATGCGGGCTTTTTAAAATTCTTTATAAAAAATGTCATCTATTTTTTTATTATTATTATTATTTTTTTAATTTCAGCACTTTCAGGATCAATTTCTTTGAAATTGGAATCGTGAAGCAAGAGCGAACCACGGTATCGTCTTCCAGGCAAAACTCGTCTTCTTTAACAAATATTTTGAATATTTCAAAGACACACGTTTCTTCAAAGACCGTTGCAGAGCCGGTAACCAGGCCACCATCAAGCCCATGTCCACCGACAAGCAGGGCAGCCCGGGTCAAGACCGGAGATTTATATATGACAGCCCCGTTCAAGGGTCGGATCGGTAACCAGATGTTCATCTACGCGACCTTACTTGGCCTCGCCAGCTCGCAGAACAGGACAGCCTTTACACGGAGTGGAACCATTCTGGAAAACGCTTTTGAGATCACCCACGTCAATAACACTATCAGCACAGCGGGGTGAGTACACAATGTTGACTTTATAAATGCGTCTGGGAATACAGGGGATGCAAAAATAGCATGAACTGAGCTTGTTATATTATATGGAAAAGCGAACGTTTGAAAAAAAAACAAATAAATAATCGCAAGTTGAATAAATTGTGATTATTTTTTTTTAAACGTCTTTTAGTAAAGAAATGTTTTCTCTTCGTCCTTGGCATGCGAGAATCGCTAAGGCTCTAGTCGACGGTGCGTATTCAGGTGGTCTACTAGGGAGCGTGCCCACATGGGGGATGTGCGCTTCTTTTTTCTTTTTTTTTGGGGGGGGGGGGCGGTTGTGAGGTTGTGGGGGGGGGGGTCGTGAGCGGTGCGTTTATTCTCTGAGAATTGTGCTCCGTCTGCGAATCTTCCCTACCAGCTTTTACCCAGACAGCAAGTCTGCCTCGCCTTCTGTTACCGGCTCTGCAACGGTCTTTGAAGAAACGTGTGTCTTTGAAATATTCTCTGAGAATTGTGCTCCGTCTGCGAATCTTCCCCACCAGCTTGTACCCAGACAGCAAGTCTGCCTCGCCTTCTGTTACACCGACAGCTAGTCTGCCTCGCCCGCTTGTGCTCCAACGGCGAGCCATCTTCACCACCTTGTGTTCACCAGCTTGTGTTCCAACAAGGAGTCTGCCTCGCCGGCTTGTGTTATGACAGTCAATCTGCCTCGCCATCTTGTGTTCCAACAGTGAGTGTGCCTCACCGGCTTGTGTTCCAGCAGTGAGTGTGCCTCGCCGGCTTGTGTTATGACAGTCAATCTGCCTCGCCATCTTGTGTTCCAGCAGTGAGTCTTCCCCGCCAGCTTCTACGACCCCCAGCAAGTGTTTCCCGTCAATTCAGGTCGATGCCCCATAATTTAAGTGCAATTTTTAGCCTATGTTTTACACTCTTATTGCGAACCTCAAGCTGGCCATTTGCCTGCTGTCACCTGACATTCTCGCGACATGCCCTGCATATTTGGCAATGTGTGGGTGCTGTTAAAACCAGCCTTTTTTGTGGTGTTTCTGTTATCAGTGACTTTGTCTTTCTACCCTATGCCTAGAAGTTTGAGTAAAAAAGTATGTAGGGATGGTTTACTTTGTCTAGAATGTCTGCTATCCACCGTCCATGTCCTTCTGTTGCATAGGACAGTTGTTAACTCGATGCGCTTTATACCTTCAGCTCAGTGACAAGACTAAGACACATCCGCTCACAGACACTTCAGCGTATTGGTCTTCCGAAAGCAACATTTGCTATGGAAATTCGTGTGTTGATCTCACCATCTGTGGTTACTGACATTGATAAGGTGTTGACCAAATATGTATATTTCCCCACTGTTTAGAGACTATGTCCCTTTACTAAAAGCTTTTTGCTCTCTTTGAAATCATCCTGGAGCGCGCCGGTGCAAGCTCTGTCATTTGTTATTTTTTTTTTTATTGTATTGATGGCGATGGTGTAGCTGTTGCAGGGGTTAGCTAAATGATTTATGTAAATTATAAACGTAAGAAGGATCCACGTACTATCGAGTTGTCTTGTGGTGTATTAAGATTGATAACTAAATTGGTTGGTAGTGAGGTAGTTATTGAGGATATTTGGTAGGTATGTGTGCAGTTATGTAAGTAGATGAGTTGTTAGGTAGCAAACGGTATTTGTTTATATAGGAATCTTGATAATTTGAAAATAAGCCATTACGATAAAATACTTATAATTTTTTTTGTTTAAACAAATATATGACTGAATTAGATGGTAAGGAAAAAACTGATAAACGGCGATGGTATTGATTTTTTTATTATTTTTTTAAAGCAAACAGTTGCAATTCACCAAAAGGTATTTTGTAGTCTCGTATGTTAGCGTCATAAATGAGAAGTCAACCAGTTATTTTATTGTAGAGAGTTAAATTACATGTATTATTTCCCTTTCCTGTGACATTGTCATTAGCGTGAGACGGCATGCAAGCGAACGCCGATGACTCTCAATCATATTTCCTGTTAAAGCGATTTTTAATACAGTACATAAAATAATCTAATAAGCACTGGATTATTCTTGCTGTTATCCGGAGTCTAACTTTTTGTTGTTGTTGTGTATACTATACCTCACCTACGGAAAATATCTCCGTGCATCGACTATATAAGTCGCTGTAAATGCCAAAAGAGGATTGACTGCCATCAAATATATGATGTTTTGATTTTTTTTTTCTTTTTATGACGAGTCTAATTATGAATAAAAGTTACTGAGTTGAAAACCAAAGTGTTTCAATGGGCTCCAAAGTTAGGCAGCACTCATTCGAACTGACGTGAGTCCATATAGGGACAAAATGTGAGCAACCTTTATTGGCTAGAAAATACATTCCGATGAATAAACAAATCCCATTCAGATCAACTGCATGACTACAGACAAATTTTATTTTTTTATGAAAATTCTAATACGTGTGTGTCCTTTAACATACTTCGCCTGAGAATCCAGACAGGCAATCCATATAATTCAGAGGCTCTCTAAAGAAAACCAAGGAAATGCAATAACTGTCACATTTATTTCATACCTTGATTGCAACAATTAGGCTTAAAATATCTAAAAATTTCGATTTCCAGGCCTTTCCAAAAAACAACAACATCTGATTCAAGGCCACTGTGTTTACTGTAATTTAAGTGTGTGTGTGTGTGTGTGTGGTGTGTGTGTGTGGTGTGTGTGTGTGGTGTGTTTGTGTGTGTGTGGTGTGTGTATGGTGTGTGTGGGTGTGTGTGGGGTGTGTGTGGGGTGTGCGTGGGGCGGGAGTGTGTGTGGGGTGTGTGTGATGTGTGTGTGGTGTGTGTGTGTGTGTGTGGTGTGTGTGTGGTGTGTGTGTGTGTGTGTGGTGTGTGTGTGTGGTGTGTGTGTGGTGTGTGTGTGTGTGTGTGGTGTGTGTGTGTGTGTGTGTTTGTTTCGGTAAGGCTAAAGGAATGTTATGCTTTAAAAAAATCAAATTCTGTGCCTAATCGACGCATACAACCAAATGAGTCATCATGAATTTCATGGGCACATGGAGGGCCCCTTGTGAGTCCTAGGTCCGGGCACCAGTGTTTCTTTACTGCAGTGACGCTACCCTACTTTATAGTTGGCTAAAACGTATACTTAAAATATAACGCTTCCAGTGCGACACATGAGAAACATGCGAAACATGCCCAACATGTCGGACCAAAGCAACAAAATAAAGATATATAAATATGCTAACATAATGCCAAATTACAAATTCTTTCAGTATGTTTTATTTAAATATTTTCATTTCACTCGCATTTCCAACTGGTCTGTCGTAATTTTGTTTTGTTTACAAAATCTTTTAAAAACTTTGAGGAAAACTTTGAAGAAATTTACACATCCAAATATTTAACACAAAATATTTCGAGAAAATTATACGTACGTTAAAATTAATAATGATGACCACCTTTGCTAGTTGCTCCTTATTTTTTGAACAACTTCGATGGTTTTAATTTTTTTTTCCCCCCGCGTAATTCTGTTTTAAATTTTACAGTAATCTGGGTATCTCTTTTTACCTCCACTATTTTCCTCAGATTCCGAACTGTTGGAGAATCGAAGTTCGCAACATTTGATGCCAGACTCCTGAAACTCTCAAGAGAAAACATAACTCTTGCGGGCTACTTCCAAGTCTGGAAATATTTCAGGAACATTGACGAGTACATTAGAAGAGAGTTCACACTCAGGGCGGCCATGCGCGAACAGATAAACGAACTCTTGGACAAGTTCAGAGGGGACGTCAAGGGGCACATCCTCGTTGGCGTCCATGTAAGACGCGGGGATTTGCTGTTCAGCAAATTCAAAAGATATGGCTACGGTGTCGCTAAGGCCTCATATTTTATGAAAGCGTTCGAGAGAATGAGGTCAATGCTAAACAGTTCGGACGTTACATTTGTCGTAGTGAGCGATGACCTAGAGTGGTGTCATGAGAATTTGAATTCTACAGACGTGCAGATACTGGAGCCTGGTTCAGCCGTGTTGCACTTTGGTGTCCTGGCCAGCTGCGATCACGTGATAATATCTGGCGGCACCTACGGCTGGTGGGCGGCCTGGTTGGCCAATGGCATCACCATTTACTACGACAGATTTTTCATTAATGGAACAGATTTAATGAGAGGCGTTTCCTTACAAGACTATTATCCCCCAGAATGGGTTGCTCTTGGCGATTAAAAGCAAAAAAAAGTTTGTTAAGAGTTTGTTAAAAAATGTCCCTTGAATTTATATATACATTTTTTTTGTGTATAATTTTTTTTTTTTTTTTTTTTATTTTCTTTTTGAGAACACATTTAAACAAATTTATAAATTTCTTTAATATGATATATTAATTTTGATCATTTCTAATTTTGATTTTTTTTTT
>CAXITT010000999.1:19907-39907 GCA_964033795.1 Lymnaea stagnalis
TTTTTTTTTTTTTTTTGGTTGTTTTTTTCTGGCAAGTATCACGTGTTGACTTGAAGTTTAATATATAGACGTGGCTTGAAGATGAATGTTGCGACTTTTGTAAATATCATTTACGGATGTCAGTGACGTTTTACATGATCGGCAGCATGGCGGACGATACTCGCGTCCTGCAATGGAATCCAAACAATGTTAAAACTCTAAATTTGAGTTTCAATTGATATTGAACCCCGGAAAAAATATCTGATAAATTTTAAGGTACACGGTAAATATAAGTTGGTACATATTAATTTAAAACAACCCTTGAAACAAAAGATTCTCGTATAAATCTGTTACTAAATGTCATATCGAGGCAATGAAAGGTGGGGCTGGGGAATTTAACAACACTAGCATACAGCTACTTTACTCTATAATCATCCGAATTAGTGCTACCCCACTCATGACTCGCAAAAACATTTTGTTTTTCCCCTATGACCCTGAACTATATTAATATTCGCATAACCCACCTGCTTTTAAACAGAATTTTAACCTCACCAACAATCTAAAAAAAAAAAGAGAGAAAGAAAATAGTACGCACCAAACGCACTTGCGAAGGCTTTTTTAAATAGATTTTCATATAGCGCAGTTTTGGAGAATTTTATTTTATCTTCCCCTTGGAAAAACTGGAGAAAAAAAAAAAGTTTTTTTTTTTTTAGGGAAGGGAAGAGCGTGTGAGAGCGGGGCTGAAAATTTGAAGAAAAAAAAATGTGTTGTTTGGCGTATGCCAAGTTTCAGCTCGATAGGTTGTAGGGAAATGAGTGAATTAGCCGTCCGGAAATTTTAACAGTCAAGCTCCCACCAACAGAAGCGAATTTAATGTTAATGATTTTTTAAAAGCCCCAAACTCAAGGGGCCGTGAGAAAGTTCCTCTCGCCACCGAAGACGGCGGGGATATCGCACTCGGCGTTGACCCATTCACCCCACTTCAGACCTAAGATGGCGGGGATATCGCACACGGCGTTGACCCATTCACCCCACTTCAGACCGAAGACGGCGGGGATAGCGTACACGGCGTTGACCCATTCACTCCACTTCAGACCGAAGACGGTGGGGATATCGCACACGGCGTTGACCCATTCACTCCTTTTCAGATCTCGATGCGCTGGTCATCCACTAACACGAGACTCGTACTTGGAACATCCCAAGACCATCCTGAGCATCTTTGTAACTGTGTTGTAAGAACGAGCAAACATTGGGGGGGGGGGGAATGTTCTTGCATATCCCGACGCCCCTTTGAAATGTCCTACTCTTTAAAAGTTGTGTGTGTGCGTGCGTGTGTTTGTGGGGGTGGGGGGGGGTTAGGCTCTGTGTGGGGTTTTGTGTTATTGTGGTGCGCACATCGTTAAATACAAAATAAATTCATGCGTGTTTAAACGGATGAGAAACTTTATTGACGTTTTGAAAACGGGAAAAAAAAAAACAACTAAAGACTCACCCTGAATCGCCAGACCTTATTACTGGCGGCATCTATTACACAAATATAAGTTGAATAAAGCAGGCTCTAAGGGCCTGGATAACTTTGTTACGAACAAAATGTCCTATGGTACGATTATTTTTCCCGGTTCATCGTCATACCTCTACTATAAACTTTGTTACGTACTGTCGTTTGCTTTTGTACAAATTTTATCTGCTTTAAGATTTTGGCCAATTTCTTGAAACAATACTTAACAAAGGACGAAAGACTAATATTTCAAGAAAAACGAAGCCAAAGTTATTGATGTAAACGATATTTTTTGTTTTTAATTATACTATTATGTTTTTATAAAAATATCATTTTATATAAATATGAAACTGTATATATATATATATATATATATATATATATATATGTAAATAAATATATAAACACACACACAGAAGAAGCGCACTCTTGTGAGCCTCCAATAACTATATAGCATCTCGTAAATGACTACAAAATTTTGAGAAAATGTATTATTAACATGGAATGTGTTGAAAAGAACCTTACAGAAAATAAGATCTTAAAGTTGCATCAAACGAACTGACATCATTATTTAGATTGAATTGGAACGTAAACGAACCTTGCCCAATCAAGGAAGGGGCGGGTGTGATCAAGCGCCAACATTTCATCGGTGAAGTCAATATGCAAAAAAAAAAAGGGGTAAGACAGGTGGTTGAAGTAATATTAGGTTAACAAACAGGGCAAAACAAGATATATTACATACACACTGTATAAGGATTATGATCAATTCACGGGATTTTACCCACAAAAAACATGTAATAATTTGTCTTCGCTTTCTTTAAAATAGATTTAACACACACAAAATCGATTCGTATATTAAAGCTATATTGCAACATTTCGACATAAGTTTTATTAATGGCTGCTTTTGTGTGTGTACTTGCATTAATAATAGCAATAATGTGAAATTTCATAATAATATGTAGTGAAGGGGTATAGAATTCGACATCTTTGCCTGCATTTGGGTAAGTTTTATTTATAATTTATGTACCCTTATTAATTAGGAATACATCAATCTAAGTGGCAGCTGTGGGCTTAGAAGCAGCGCTAGATCTGATGGAATCCAATGAACATTTATAAAAGTTCTTCGGTGAACGCGTAATTCTCTCATTAAGTTCAGTCACGTGACTATTTATGGGATGTCACACCGGATTCCCCCAAAGTTCAAATACTGGATGTGGTGTCCGTCATTATCCAAGAGATTCTGGCTCCCCTGTCATTTCTATGTTTATGAAAGGGTTGATGAAAGTGGGCAAAAAATTAATTTCAACTATAATGATGCTCGTGTGGTCTGCTTGTGATCTTGCTGACCGGCCTCCTTGCAGATGTAGCCCAGGCAGAAGTAGACGACGTCACTGCTGTGCAGTCCGAACATCCCGTCGGAGCACGAGTAGGTCATGACGTCAACCTCCTGCGACCCGACCATGTCGGGGGAATACATGGCCCCGATGACCTGCTGGTCTGTGCTCATCATGTTGTTCTTCAACAGCTCCTCGACAGCCACCCTGTACGCCTTGATGAATTTTCTAACAACCTGACGGGAAAATAAAGTAACAGTAAAACTTCTTTGATTTAAAAAAAAACAACTTTTTTTTAACAGGTTAGTCGTAAATATCCTCCAAATCCAGGGTCGTGCTGAGGGCGGGGGTGGTGGCGAAGGAGTATCTTTAAAAACAGGACGTGCACAAACTGACGATTATCTTTATAAATAAAAAGGGTATTTAATGATAACTATTTTTGGTTTATTAATTTTTAAATTTAATTTCTTTTGGTGTAGGGTGGAGGGGGGGGGGGCGGGGGGGTTTACGATTATCTTTATAAGTAAAAAGGGTATTTAATGATAACTATTTTTGGTTTATTAATTTTTAAATTTAATTTCTTTTGGTGTAGGGTGGAGGGGGGGGGGGCGGGGGGGATTTACTGCGGTCTTCTCTTGGGAAAAGTGGGAGAGAGTGCTGCTTTCTTCGCACAATCTTTTCTAAATGCTTTGCTCTTGACTCTTGACCTTTTGAGAGGGACAAATTTTTATGATTTAAAAAAAAAATATTTAGATATAAATATAAACTGATTCTGACTGACATCAGGGGCTATATCTGGGGGGGGGGAAGCACTGCCCCCCCCCCCGGGGAAAGTCAACTGCCCCCCGGAGCAAAAATATGTCCAACAATAAACCCGCCGGGGGGGGGGGAATTTCTGAAAGAAACACTAACTGACATGATCAACGATAACACAGTTTGCTCGAGTACCTCGTGATTCGCAAGAACAAAACCACCGGCCACCCACACGTGATTGTGTTGGATGAAATCCCAAGGCTTTAACGTCTTCGCGCTCTCCCTGGTTTTGACTTGGGAAAATCCGATTCTGCTGCTGTTGAAATTGTGTGGAATTCCCAGAGTGAACGTGTCGTTCTTCCCAGGTTCCAGGAGATTTCTGTTAAGTGTGAAGAAGGCCTTATCGTTTAAAAAAAAAAAAAAGATAATTTACAAAGCTCTGGATTCAAACTAAAGTCATAGGTTGTTTTTTTTTTAAGAAGCCCGTGGGGAGGGGGGGGGGGCATTTAAAATCTAAAACACAGATTTTACAAGCGATTAAATATATTCTGGTGGAATAAAAAGAGCCAAAATACGAAATAAACACAATTCAAGTGGTCTATTATTATGTGGTAAGTGTTTAACACGAAACCATCAGCTTTAGGTCGACGGAGTGATTTGTTAAGGTTTTTTTTTTAAGTCGATGATTTAATACTCATTATGTTTGTGCCAAAATATTTTTGTTCTGTTTACTTTTAAATTCCCTATTTAGATTTATTTAAATGTCGCATTTTAAAAAAAAAGAAAAAAAAAAGCTTCTGACATTGGTTTATCTGGGATTGAAGTCATTTATTGTGATATTTAAGCTACAAATACATGTACATTGTATGATATCACTACAGATTTCATCAACAGTCTCACACTTCCCGCATTAGTTTGCTTTGACTTTGGTCAGAACATTGCAGTTAAAAGAGTACTGTATTAATTCAATCTTGCTCCGACATGATTCCTGCCAAAATCTACAAAGAGGATGGACCAGCGCTGACGGATAAGCTATTGCGTCTATTCCAGATAAACTGGTAGACTGAAACTGTGCAGCAAGACCTCAAGCATGCCTCGATTATCCACATTTACAAGCACAAAGGAAACCGCCAGACTCGCGACAATCACCGCGGAATCTACCTGCTGTCCATCGTAGTCAAAGATCATGGCCCGAGCCCTTCTGAACCGCCTGAAGGCACATCCGGAGCTAGGTCTCCTACCCGAAAGTCAATGCAGTTTCCAGTCTTCAACCTTAGGAGGCTTCAAGCTGAAACCAAGGTCCAACAAAACCCCATCAACGAGCTTCTGTTTGCGGACGATTGTGCCCTAAACGCTGCCTAAAAAGCCGTCATGCAACACAGAGTTGATGTATTCTCTGAAGCCTGCAGTAACTTTGGTCTCACAATCCTCACAAAAGAGACTGAGGTGATGTATCGGCCAACTCCCCTAAGCCCTACGTTGAACCTAACATCATCATTATCGGACAGCGTCTCAACGCGGTGGATAAATTTAATTACTTGAGCAGCCCCCTCTCTAGATCTGTCGTCATGGATAATGAAATGGATGCAAGTCTCGCAAAAGCTAGTGAAATATTTGGCAGGATCCGCAGCACTGTTTGGGACAGGAGAGGTATCAGACGAGAAAGGAAGATCAAGGTCTATAGCGCAGCAGTCCTCTCGACATTGCTCTACGGAGGTGAAACGTGGACAGTCTACCAGCGTCACGCCAAGAAACTGAACCATTTTCACGCAACCTGCCTCAGTAATCTCCTCGGCATCAGGTTACAAGAGAAAGTTCCTGTCACAGAGGTCCTCGCTAGAGCGAACCTACCTAGTATCGTCACCACCCTGTTACAGTCTCAACTCCATTGGATGGGACACGTAGCCCGTATGGAAGACCAGACAACGTGCTCCCAAAACAGATATTCTTTGTAGAACTCACGATAGGCAAGCACTCCCAAGGCGGTCAAAAACAGCGTTACAAAGACTCGTTAAAAGCAGCATTAGAGGCCTTCAGCATCAACCCTACTCAATAGATGCAGACAGCCCAGTGCAGAGCCAGGTGGAGAGCAGCTGTCAAGAACGGGGCTAAATGTCATGAAGCCAGTAGGATAACCACAGCTGAGACACGCAGGCTAGCCCGAATGAACTACATTAGATCACCGACTGCAGCAACTATCTCCTGCCCGCGGTGCGAGAGATTATTCCGAGCACGGATCGGTCTAGCAAGCCACCTAAGAGCTCACTGTAACCCACCCTCCTCCGTAACCGGATGACTCGATGGTCCTAGTCGATTTTGACGGACGAAGACAAACAAATAATTGCAGATTTTAGCTTTTCCACTATTCATATTTCTTCGGTAGACTTACAATATATTTTACAGCACCAGAGGCTTGTGCTACATTCGTATTCTAGATGAAATATTAGACAATGCCTTCACAATGACTAGACAATACTCGAAAAGATGATTACCTAAAGTAACTAAATAGTATGCCTTCACGAGGACAAGACAATGATCCAGAATGCACCTAACTAAAGTAACCAATTATGCAGACACGGACCGAAAAGGCTGCCTTCACAATGACAAGGCAATGGTCCAGGTCGCACCTACATAAAGTAACAAATATTTTGCTAGATCACAAAAGTCTGTCTTCACAAGTAAAAAAACAGTGAACTAGGGTGCACCTACCTAAATTAAGCAATATCCAGCCAGACCAAATAGTCTGTATTTACAAAGGACAAGACAGCTGCTCATGAAGCACCTACCTAAAGTGACCAATATCCAACCAGACCAAATAGTCTGTATTCACAAATGACACGACAATTGTCCATGAAGCACCAACCTAAAGTGACCAATGTTCAGCCAGACCAAATAGTCTGCCTTCATAAGGACAACACATTGATCCAGAACACACCTACCGAAAGTAACCAATATCCAGCCAGACCAAATAGTCTGTCTTCACAAGCCCCGTGTCCAGCGCCATCTCCATGACGTCATACTTGGCACTCATTGTGCACGAGTAGTTGGCATTGACGGTGTTGGGGGGATGTTTCGGGTAGTTTGGCGTCTCGTAAATCTGCTTAATTTTGTCATAGTGACTGAAGGCATGGAGCTGGCTTCTGTTGACCTTGACAATGACAGTCTGGTCTTCCGGGAAATGCGATCGGATTTCTCTGAATTTCGAGACATTGAAATACGGAAGATTAAATGAACCGCTCAAACAATATGGGCGTAACCATGACAACATGATGCTTGCCAAAGGGGTATATAAATTTACTTCATAACAATAGAATAAAACTTTTACATATAATTAGTATTAAAGTTCTTAATATCTGTTCGAAAAAGTCTTTTTTTTTTTTTGTGTTGTTCTTTTAAATTTCGAAGCTTTGAAAAAAAAAATTCGTAGTTTCTTTCGTTAAGCATTTAGATTAATTAAAAGCTTAATTAAAGGTTAATCCAAAGATTTATCGAAAGTATTTAAATTAGTATTAAAAGGAAATGTCAATATGTGTAACAGGGGGAACAAAGTTACAATAAAATAGAGGGAAAAACAACGAACCTAAATTTTAAAACCATTGTTTCATCCTCAAAGAAAGCAACCACGGGATTGGTCAGTAGGGCCCATGACCTCATCCAATCGACATACTTGTCACCGGCGTAGTAATTTGCGCCTGCGCCTTTTTGGAATTTGCCGATGTCAATGAACATCGTTATGACTGTAATGCCATCATTCGGAACAGATATGTCCTGAAATTATTTTAAGCCCAGTGAGTTAAGGAGAGGGCTGTTTGAGAAAACAAACCATGAAAATGTATCATTATTGTCATTGATGTTTTGTTTGTTGTTGAAATTATTGCTTATCGAACCCCATTCTTCTTGGGATTGTGTGAGAAAAATGTTGATGGTAAATGTTCAACGCATGTTTGAAATCTTTTTCCACTATTTCTTTTTTGATCGCAAGTTTTCGGAATAATATATTGTTATAAATCATACCCGACTTATCATGTGATTAAAAATACATTTGCATCCGTGTCCATGCTGTTATTAGCCTAATTTTCTAAAGGAAAAACGAAAACCTATCCTACTTTCAGTATTCATAGCTGTAGTTTATGTCTCAGATTCCCTCATTACACATTTTTTTTTAAATTTACCTTACCCTATATGCAAACTATATGAGGGCGCTATTCCATTTTAGCTCAAAACTTTCTTTCATTAAAATATAATAATTGCTTTGTATTTTTATCTAAAAGTACATTTTTTCTATATTGTTTATACACCAAAATACATTACGCAAACTTACCTTGAAAAAATGTGTGACATTTGTTCTGTAATCTAAATGAAGCCATAAAAACATTCTCTTCAGTTATTATGAAAAAAAAAGCTTTATTTAAAAAAATTAGGCATGCAGTGCATTTTTTAAGAAGAAAAAAACTAAATAATATAAGAGTTTAAAAAAATATATATAAATTTTACTGTTAATGTAATTAAGTTATTAATGTCTTAGAAGATGTTTTCAATAAAATATTGGTGTTTATGAGAATGACTAGTTATAGCCCGCCAAACACAGGTGGCAGCGTTGAGTGAATCTACCATCTATTGTGAAAACATGCAATCAAGTAACGAACTTTATAAAAATTCCCAATGAGTGCTGCCCTCCTTATACGCTACACACCACCCCTGAGCTATATCAATAATCGTTTTTACACCGAAAATTTATTAAAATATTTCCGTAAAACAAAAGACAATAGTACGCACCAAATGCGGTATTTTTTTAAGACGCTCATTTAGCGCAGTTGTCTGGTAATTCGGTTAGGGTGAAATTGGCTCCTTCTGTTTAGCGCCAATGACAATATTACAAGAATAAAAATATATTTTGATGCGACACAAACATTTTGGATAAAAAAAAAAACAACCTAAATGTTAAGCTTGAAATACCGAAAGATAAAATACATTTATCGTCTTATTCTATATTTTAGGGCCCACAATCAATGTATTGATCATTCTGGCTCCCATAAAAATAAAATAAAATAGTTACGGCAAAATGAGTCATCAGCACAACAACTAGAAATTTCTAAACCGAATGTATAAGTGCACTAGGAGCTGTAATCAGGTATATAATAGTTTTAAAAAACGTAAACTCTGCCAAAACCTTTTATCATAATTTTGAACAAAGCATATTGTTACAAGCAGTGTTGAAGCTAGCTGGGTGCGGATCGAACTGGGGGACACCAAACCTAGCTACTCCACTGGTTAAAATGCCTATTTAAGGTATTTTGGTCCCTTTTTCCGAACTGGGGGACACCAAACCTAGCTACTCCACTGGTTAAAATGCCTATTTAAGGTATTTTGGTCCCTTTTTAAAAAAAAAAAATATTTTTATATCAAATGGTTTAACAGCAAACATAAGAGCATCTGCTTGGGAAGTGGGGGGGGGGGGTTAGTCCATAAGAGCTTTGGCTTGGGGGGGGGGGGTNTGACTTGGGGGTCCATAAGAGCTTCGGCTTGGTGGGGGGGTCCATAAGAGCTTTGGCTTGGGGGTCCATAAGAACTTCGCCTTTGGGGGGTCTGGGGTCCATAAGAGCTTTGGCTTGGGGTCCATAAGAGCTTTGGCTGGGGGTCCATAAGAGCTTCGGCATGGGAGAGGGGAGGCCCATAGGAGCTTCGGCTTGGGGGGGTCCATAAGAGCTTCGGCTTGGGTGGGGGTCCATAAGAGCTTCGGCTTTGGGGTGGGGGAGTCTTGGGTCCATAAAGCTTCGTCCTAGGGGATCCATAAGAGCTTCGTCCTAGGGGGTCCATAAGGGCTTCGTCCTAGGTGGTCCATAAGAGCTTCGGCTTTGGGGGTCCATAAGAGCTTCGTCTTAGGGTGGTCCATAAGAATTTCAGCTTTTGGGGTCCATAAGAGCTTCGGCTTGGGCGGTCCATAAGAATTTCAGCTTTTGGGGTCCATAAGAGCTTTGTAAAATGTTAAGAATCGTATAGGCGTCGGTTAAAAATGTTAAGAATCGTATAGGCGTCGGTTACAAATGTTAAGAATCGTATAGGTGTCGGTTACAAATGTTAAGAATCGTATAGGCGTCGGTTAAAAATGTTAAGAATCTAGGCGTTTGTTACAAATGTTAAGTATCCTCCAACCAAATGAGAGACGCCACGAAAAGGCCAATTATGTTTAGAATCGATTATTTCTTGTCCATTTCTTATCTTAAAACTGTTCGGGTTTTTTTTTTAATCCACAGCTATGGGGACCCGCGTGTTGTGTTTAACACACACACATAAATAATTTACCAGCTAGAACACTAACTGGGGGAAAAAAAAAACAAAAAAACCAGCCTTGATTGATAAGACGCCTAAGACCACGTGACTGAAGAGAAGCACACCATAGGGCTAACGCAGTGTTGCTTACTCCCAGTAGTGACACCCCTGTTCATGGTACACCCCCCACGGGGCTGGAGAGTATCTGTTTCAAAGAAATGGTGGCTGTGAACGAGATGTGGCCTTAGAATTTTTAAAAGTTTTTTTTTTTTTTTTTTTTTATTTTTTTTTTTTCCAATTGTTTTTTTTTTTTTGTTTTTTTTTTTATTGTTTTTGTGTGTTTTTTTTTTTTTTTTTTTTTTTTTTTTTGTTGTTTGTTTTTTTTTATTTCAAAAAAATGGTGGCTGTGAAAGAGATGTGGCCTTAGAATTTTTAAAAGTTTTTTTTTTTTTTTTTTTTAATTATGCTTTTTCCAATAGTTTATTTATTTTTGTGTTTATTATTAATGTGTTTGTGTGTTGTTATTTTTTTTTGTTTGTTGTTTTTTGTTGGTTTGTTTTTTTGCTATCAAAAGTTGAGTCTATGATGGTTAAAATTAATAGGAAATGTCTTTGTTTCTGGACTAATAATTATGAGAGTGGTGGACAGCGGTAAAGCTTTACAGCTAGATTAATGAGAAGCGAACAATGGGTCTAGATGAAACAATATAGGTAAAACACTTGTTTACGAAAATTGGTTTCGCTGATTGCTACTAATAATTTGTTACCTTATGAATAGTGTACCCAGTGATGTTGTTTTTTTTTAATTTAATGAATTGTACAATTTTTTTTTTTTTAATAAAGAAATATTGTTAGCAGGAGCATTGGTAACTTACAAGAACATTGGTTAACCACAAGAACATTGGTTAACCACAAGAACATTGGTTAACCACAAGAACGCCGGTTAGCCACAAGAACATTGGTTAACCACAAGAACGCTGGTTAGCCACAAGAACATTGGTGAACCAAAAGAACATTGGTGAACCACAAGAACATTGGTGAACAACAAGAACATTGGTGAACCACAAGAACATTGGTTAGCCACAAGAACATTGGTTAGCCACAAGAACATTGGTTAGCCACAAGAACATTGGTTAGCTACAAGAACATTGGTTAGCCACAAGAACATTGGTTAGCCACAAGAACATTGGTTAGCTACAAGAACAATGGCTAGACACAAGAATACTGGCCAGCTACAAGAGCAATCTCTATCTACAAGAACATTGGTTAGCTACAAGAACCCTAGATAGCTACAAGAACGCTTTCTAGCTACAAGAAAATTGGTTAGTTGCGAGATAATTAGTTACTTACAAGAACATTGGTTAGCTACAAGAACAATGGTTATCTACAAGAACATTGGTTAGCTACCACAACGCTGGCTAGCTACAAGAACAATGGTTATCTACAAGAACATTGGTTAGCTACAAGAATGATGGCTAGTTACAAGAACGCTGGCTAGCTACAAGAACAATTGTAATCTACAAGATCGTTGGTTGGCTACAAGAATGCTGGCTACATACAAGATCATTGGTTGGCTACAAGAACTCTGGCTAGCTACAAGAATGCAGGCTACATACAAGATCATTGGTTAGCTATAAGAACACTGGCTAGCTAAAAGAACAATGGTTATCCACAAGAACATTAGTCAGATACAAGAACACTGGCTAGCTACAATGGCATTGGTTAGCAAAACTAACACTGTTTAGCTATAAGAGCATTGGTCAGCTACAAAAACATTGGTCAGCTACAAGAGCACTGGCTAGCTATAAGAACACTGTCTAGCTGCAAAGAATGGATTTACAATAGGAACATTGATTTTTTTCCACAGCCATTCAATTGTCAGTGTCGCCTACCTCGTTTACACGATATTTTAAAAAAGATTAATCTGATAACACTGCCCGAATTATGATTATTTGTTGTTAATCTTTCTTTCTTTTTTTTAAACTTGAGAAACACGTGACGTATACGATAAGGGCTTAGAGCTTCATATTAAAATAAAGTTAAAATTTGACCCACTTACATGAAAAGATGATACCTGCTGACATGACTGTGGCCAGGGTGAAGATTTTTACCACTCTACTGCAAGGAATCTTTAGAGCAGGGGAAATTATTTTTTGTTACCTCATGTATTAAATAAAATGTATTTAAATATTGAAATTCAGATATTAAATCCATTGTATATTTCATGGAATCAGTTTAGATCAGAGGTCGGCAGGTTTGTTCGAGTGGGGAGCCATTTTTTTTTAAAATTTTTTATAGAAGTTATAAGGTATTTAAATCTACCATGGAAATAACCGAGAAGTCGCTTTGCTATCAGTGGAACAGACAAAAGATACTGAAATAAGATATAAAATATGAAACTAAGGGAGTTGGGAGTCTATTTTTTCATATGGATGTGGTTCCAGAGCCCAAATGTAAATGAATAATGATATCTGTCATAAAACTAGTGTGACGCTAAAAAAAAAATAATGCTCAAAACTAGGGTGATGATAGAATTTTAGTATGCCTCTTAGGAAACGTTTGGGGGAAGAAAACTGAATTATGACTATCCTAAAACGAGGGTTGGAATATTATTAACTATGACTATGATAATATTAAGGTTGTGATTGAATTTATCCTGCCCTTCGTGAAACTATGAAGATGATAAGAATCAAGTACGCCTCTCATAAAACTAGGGTGATGCTAGAAGTATGTCTAAAATACAACTAGGGTGATGCTATAAGTATGTCTAAAATACAACTAGGGTGATGCTAGAAGTATGTCTAAAATACAACTAGGGTGATGCTAGAAGTATGTCTAAAATACAACTAGGGTGATGCTAGAAGTATGTCTAAAATACAACTAGGGTTATGCTAGAATTTAATATGCCCAGAATAGTATTTTTTTCTTTATTGTGAAGGCCCACGATCATTGTACTGATCATTCTGACTCCAAATGTCAGGGTTAGGCCATATGTAAGTATGCCTCTGATCAAACTTGGATGACGATAGAATTAATTTTGCATATCATGAAAAAAGAAAAGGATAGATTAAATTTTTATTAGTCATATGCTGAAATATGCCTGTAAGGAAACTAGGGTTATGAAAGAATTAATCATTACCCTTATGCCAATATAGAATTTTATAGAATTTATTAGGACCCTCACAAAACTAGGGTTATGATAGAATTAATTATGACCCTCACAAAACAAGGGCTATGATAGAATTAATTATGACCCTCACAAAACTATGGTTATGATAGAATTAATTAAGACTTTCGTGAAACTAGGGTTATGATAGAATTTATTATGACCCTCACAGAACTAGGGCTATGAATTAATTATGACCCTCACAAAACTAGGGTCATGATAGAATTAATTATGTGTTTCGTGAAACTAGAGTTATGATAGAATTTATTATGACCCTCACAAAGCTAGGGTTATGATAGAATTAATTATGCCTGTCATGAAAAAAATGGGTGAAGAAATAATTAATTATTCCACTCATGAAATTTGGCGAAGATTGAATGAACTTATGTCAATCCTAATACCAGTCTGGTTAAAACAATCTAGCATGCGTATTATAATGCTAGGGTCATGATTGAATTAATTCTGATAGTCATGAAAACCGGGCTCATGATAGAACCAAATTTGTCTTTCATAAAAATAGGTTTGATGACAGAATTAATTATCCCTACATAAATATAAGAGTTATGATTAAAATAATTATGCCTTTCTTGAAACTAGGGTGGTGACAGAATTATACATACATTTAAACAACATGGTGTCTGAATGTATGTCTACAATGAAACTAGGTTGGTGACAGAATGTATGCCTATAATGAAATTAGCATTGTAACAGAATGTATGTCTATAATGAAACTAGCATTGTGACAGAATGTATGTCTACAATTAAACTATATGGGGACAGAATGTATGAAACTACATGGGGACAGAATGTATGCCGACAATGAAACGACATGGGGACAGAATGTATGCCGACAATGAAACGACATAGGGACAGAATGTATGCCGACAATGAAACGACATGGGGACAGAATGTATGCCGACAATGAAACGACATGGGGACAGAATGTATGCCGACAATGAAACGACATGGGGACAGAATGTATGCCGACAATGAAACGACAAGGGGACAGAATGCACGTCTGCTGTGCAGATTAAGTAAGGCGAGAATGTGTTTATGTCACGCAATAAATATGATTAAATATTTTTCAAACGACGGCTTGTCATGTATCAGCGGGTCATTGTGATTGAGAAAACTATTTATTAAAACATTCCTCATTTTAAAGTAAACATCCAGTAAGTCCATGTTTTTAAAATTGAAATGAGCCGAAGTCCCATATTCAAACGAGAAAAAATGATCACATTGGTTAGGCGAAGAGAATATGTGAACTTGATTGTCTCAAAAAGTGTTTTTTGTGATTTAAATACCTTTACCCCTAAGCTCTCCTTCCCCCCCCCCACATCGACTACGCCTTCCTAGTTTCACGAGAGGCATAATTAAATGTTATCTATTTGACCACCTGACACTATACACACCTTTAGTTTGGCCATTCGACTAAAACTACAACAGCAACAAAGAAATTTTTAAACTATCCTTTCAACACGACCATGACAATGAACCTCAGCAACAAAGCAACCGCTGCTGATGACGCCGTAAGAGCGTTGCAGGAACACATCCGACAAGACTTAAAATCTCTGGTGAGACACATGAGGCGAGAACGCAGCCGTGTGGCTGGGTGCTCGTGCTGATTGCCACTACGTCACGGCCGAAGTCCGAGCTATGGTCCAGAAAGCCAAAAAAAGATATTAAAAAAAGAGCAAACTGGGTAAGAGCGTGTGATAAAGTTGACCTCACGGACGGGTGAAAAGTCTGGCGACTTCTAGGCAATCTCTCTTTGATGGGTAAGCACAAGATTTCAAATCTTTAAAAAAACGGCAAAAAGGCACCAAGGCGACTGATGCCACGCGAGCACGTATGCTCAACAAACACTCTGCTGAAGTGTACGAGGAGACCAGAGACATTGACGAAGGCCGGAATGTAGAATGCCTCGAGGAAGACGGGGGCTTGAGCCCAAGGAGTACGCATCCATCATGAAATTTTCACAGCACGCTTCACGAGGCGACAATTTCAGACAGCGCTCGGGAAGTGCAAAACGCTGAAAGCATCTGCTCCAGACAAAGTTCACAATGAAATGCCCGCTCCTTTTTTTTTTTTTTTAAAGGATTCGAGATAGTGGCCCTTTTAGCCTTCATAAATAGATCTCGGACAACAGGTCGAAGGCGTGGGAGAAAGCTAAAGATTATTCCGATTCCCAGAGACGGAAAACAAGGCCAAGACAAGGCCAAGACAAGGCCAAGACAAGGCCAAGACAAGGCCAAGACAAGGCCAAGACAAGGCCACCTTCCGCTCGGGCCATCGTCTCATTTCCCTAACATCGTGGGGGGGGGGGGAGAGAAAAGCGGAACGAATTGGGAATTGCCCAACCCCACAGGATTTTAGAGAAAAATAAGAGCTTACCCCCCCCCCCCCGACTCAAGGCGGCTCCCGGAAGTGACGCCAGCCGATTGATCAAGTCATACGTCTCGTCAAATCGTTGACAGACGAGCTCCAATGGCGACACGATACAAAGGAGGTGTTCTTTCATCTCCAAAAATAAAAAAAACGTACTATTAAGTGTGACGCACTGGCCTCATGTATAAGTTTAGGGTTACTACTACTAACATGTATCGATGGGTAAGGGAATAATTCCTACAAAATGGGACGATTGCCACAAGGACTGACAAGAATGGTATCAAACCTATACAATTTCTTGGAGGTGGGCTCCCGAAGTGGTCAGCACTACATTGCACGTTATTCATCGCCTAGGTGCATGACCTACAAGAAGAGTTGGAATCTCAGAACGCAAACAAACAATCTAGTGATGTAGGAGCTTGGGCAAAGGCGTAAAAGAACTAAAAATACGGTGCAGAACGAAGTAGGCAGAATAGACGCCTAAGGAACTGGATGGAAAATGGTTGTAAAATCTAAAAACACTGTCCATGCCATTTTCACAATAGTATGTAACGCTCTACAGCATAATATCCGAATACCCAATTGCCGGAAGACCTGAAATGAGGCAAGGCTACATTATACCTGGGGTTGAAGTTGGATCGAAATTCCAACTACACAATCACGTACATGAACTGTGTGCAAAAGCCAAGTCCAAATTTAACCTGGTTAAAATCTCGTTTGCGCCGACCAGGGAGCCGAAGCAAGACTCCTAAAAGCTCTTTATTATCAAGCTCTTTTATTTGTATCGGTGCTATCTGGTGCACTATGCACCTATCTGGTGCACTATGGACCACCAGCACAACGGCCGCAATAGAAGTAATAGTTGGCGTAAAACCGATCAAAATCAGAACGTGAAAAGAAATCAAATATAAGGAGAGGAAGAAGTAATCCTAACCGTGGTAGAGCGATACCGTTGGCTAGACAGAACGCGACCCTGCTTCCAACTACAAGACCGTTGGGTAAAGCGGGCCAGGCTAAGGCGACCTTCCTACGTGGACGTGGTCAACACACTAGCGGAAAGCCCAGACATACCAAAGAACAGGGAAGAGATGCGGCTGATAGGACTGGACCCGCATGAAAGCTTAAACCTGATACACGTCTGACTCGGGGAATTTCTGCCGTCACAAAAGCCAAGCCTCAGGCAGACCAAAAGGAGTATTTTTGAAGAACGATTCATTCCTACCCGGACAATCTGGTTAAAGATTTTAACGGGCGGCTCATGGTTTCCCAGTGAAAATAGAAGCGGCTAAGGCGTATTTTTACCCATGAGATGTACCTCCAAATAAGAAGATATCAGGGACCAGTGGGAAATATAGAACCAACTTTGATGCAGAATTCAAAACAATACTGGCTACTCTTTAAAAAAATTCACCAGCGCCTAGCAAAAAAGGAAAACCTCTCCCCGATACGGTGGTCTTCACCGACTCAAACTTTGCCATTGAAAGGGAGATGACAAGCTGAAGATCTCAGGATTGAGACGATTCATCTACTCTGATTGTCAAACAGTTATGGTCTCTAAGCTCCTCTGGCTAGTGCAACTTATACTATATTTTAGTCAAATGCACTACGCTCTGACTCCATCATTTAAGTTTATTCAGGTCATTACATATCGAATGGTCATGTAACATTACCTCCAAATCCATGAGATACACAGAAAACATCACCACTTCCCAACACATCCGACAGACTCAGCAACACACAACTCTCGTGACTGTGACTATGACACAGCTCCTCTCTATATATCCCCCCCCTACCGACCCTCACCGACAATGACAATCTCTCGCCTCGTTCACTCAAACGTGCACTCATTTTCGTAAACATCGTCTACTGTTATCCCACACATCACAACAGTGATTCTCATCTCATACCCTTGACACCTGAGAAGGGGCTCGGCGGAGTCTAGAGGAATCAACGCCATTTTGGAAACAGTCGGTGGCATCCATGCAAGAAGCAAGAAGGTTCTCATGCAGTGAATCCATTGTCACATAGAGATTACGCGGCACGATACGACCGAGACCCATGAAGGTCAAATCCCAATAAGTCCATGGCTCAGGTTTAAGTGAGGATTTGCTCTGAGGCTGGGCAGCAGGTAAAGCGGGACGTGAGCTGTTCCAGAAAATGCCGCGGCTAAGCAAGAGTGACCTCCAGGTGGTAGCGAACAGAGTTTAGTGACACAGATAAGGAAGGAACAGCTCCAACAACTTGACTCACTTAGGGACCCCGAACTGTCCACTCTGTGGCCTGGCTGCGGAAACAGCGGAGCACTTTAGGGTTGGCTATCTTGGAAACAGAAAATTGCTGAATGGTTGAACACGGAGACCTGTGTCAATGATTTTATTTACGGTGATGACTACCGCATGAGGCACGCCGTCCTCAAAATATCCTGCAACATTTGAGTGTAAGACGGATGTTTTTGTGGGTTGGATGTGATCTTAGGTACCTGTGATGAAGAGCGTGGGATATATCATCCAAAAGTTTTAGCTTTACAAAAGCGTTTTAGGTTTACCTAATTTTATAGTATTATATGTCTCATTGCCGTGGACCCACTCTGAGAACATGTTTTTTTTTTTTTTTTTTTTTTTTTTTTTTTTTTAATTTTACAATGAACTTCCACAGCTGAATATTTATATTGCTGATCAAACATGTTGTAAGAGTTAGTCATTATTCCCCAAAGCTTAAAAGCATTAACTGGTTTATTTCTGTTTCAGTTTGTAAAGATAATGATTAGAGGCAGCCATGGGTAGTTACGATATATTCTTTAATGTGTAAGGCGAAGATATCCAAAACACGCAAAAATACACATTTCTACAATTTACATACATTAGGAACTATATTTTAAAAAAAAACTATTTTCCAAAACTTTACTGAAACGTTATTAAACAAATGTTTCCCGAATGGTTGTTACAGTTAAATGTCTGGGAAAAAAAAAGAGCCTAATGCTGCTGCAGTGAAGTACACAGCTGTCGTAAACGTAAAATTTTGGACAGATTTATATGTCTTTATTGCTGCAAGTAAGTGTTGTGTAACACAATTGTTACGATACAGAGTATTTAGTTTGTGGAAATAGGTCAACCGTTTTAACAAGAGGATTGATCAGTCGTTTGAGCCGTTCCGAGTTACAATCATGTCAGAGGCATAGCTAGGTTTGGTGGCGCCTGGTGTGGTAAACTCATTGTGTCACACACCCCCCTCCCCCTTGACTTCCAAGATGAATTTCTCCTTTTTAATATAGGTCCACAGTATAACAATGACGAGAACAAAGAAAAATTAATTGAAGGTCAGGAGGTAAATGTATTTAAGATGACACCCCCCCTAGCTACGCCACTGAATCGTAACACAGGTCATCCTGGGTGATGATATTGGTTTTTTGAAAAATATAGATGATCCAATTTTAAATCATATTATTGCGCTAATTTTATTAGTTCAATTTAGAAGAAACAAAAATTAATTTACGACCATGTGTTCAAATGCCTACGCTTTACCTATCAAATTATGGAGCTTTTCAAAGTGTATCAGAATTTTTCTATACCCTTCACTATGCCCCATCAACCCTGAAAAGTGCCCCATCAACACTGAACAGTGTCCCATCAACACTGAACAGTGCCCCATCAACACTGAACAGTGCCCCATCAACACTGAACAATGCCCATCAAATCTGAACAGTGTCCCCATCAAATCTGAACAGTGCCCCATCAAATCTGAACAGTGACCCATCAAATCTGACACAGTTCCCCATCAACACTGAACAGTGTCCCATCAAATCTGAACAGTGAAAAATTAAATCTGAACAGTGCCCCATCGACACTGTACATTGCCCCATCGACACTGTACATTGCCCCATCGACCCTAAATATTGCCTTATCAACCCCGAACAGTGCTCCATCAACCCTAAATAGTGCCTATCAACC
Organism: Lymnaea stagnalis; assembly: GCA_964033795.1. Classification (NCBI taxonomy): domain Eukaryota; kingdom Metazoa; phylum Mollusca; class Gastropoda; family Lymnaeidae; genus Lymnaea; species Lymnaea stagnalis. The sequence continues at coordinate 39,242 of CAXITT010000999.1, forward strand.
CCGAACAGTGCCCCATCAACCCTGAACAGTGCCCCATCATGGGGCTACTGGTATATTGTATTTTCTTTTCTGGGCCGCGGCGACGCTCTTAGATGACCCCGGCAAGCACTTCACGGTTTATTGCTACATTGTCATAAAATTTTATTGTTAATACCATAGTAAAGGGAATCGAATTCCGTTTTCTTGTAATGCATACATATTTTGGATATGATTATGTTTTCAGGGAAATTTAGCCGTGAAATAATACTAAAACTTTACATTTCCTCGAATATTTTCTCATTTTTTACAGCTTACCACTTCAAAGGCTTATAGAAAGGTTCAAAAAGGGAGTTCGGTATTCAAACCTTTTTTGTTAGAACGCGTCACGTAAGAATTCTTACAAATGCCTGGTATTACTGTCGTACCCAACAAACAATCGTGATCTTGACAAGTGGAATGAAATTAGCGATCCCACTGCGTGCGTGTCTTTGTGAGTTAAAAAAAACACACAAAAAAAACAAGAGTTCACGCTTTTTAAGTCATTTGACTGTAGCAACTCTGATTTTTTTTTTGGACCGGGGGGAGATTTATTTTATACTTTTCAGTTCATTGTTTAGAAAAGCGGGTATCTTTTGTAAAAAAATATTATTGTTATTTTATTTGGAACTCGATAAAAACAAATAAATA
>CAXITT010000999.1:44907-52130 GCA_964033795.1 Lymnaea stagnalis
TAAATGAAGTTTAAATTTAAAATGCTATAGATTACAATACATAAAAAAATTATTTTAAAAATATTTCTAGTATGATACATGGTAATTTAAGCACACAGGTGATGTATGACACAATGAAGGAATTGTATGTTCCATTAAGTGTGAAATAGTTTATTGATTTCCCTCCAATGCTTGACTCCACTGCCAACTCACAGCACCTTTTGTACAAAAATATAGGGCTAATTGATCTCTTACAGCTTGTGCTTCTTGTACTGGGCACTGCATAGTCCCAAGAATCCCTGTTCCCTCATTCCTACAAACACCATATGCAATATTAGAATTTGTACATTCTGTGTCATCCTGACATGGAGGGTAGTACTTTTTGTCACAATTGTAATTGTCCGTGTTATCCCTATTTGGAGGGCACTACTGCGTGTCTGATTGCTGGCTCAAATATTTGTGTAAAGTCGCACAACAATACACAATTTGCTTTGCTTTTACAGGATTCAAAATTATTGGTTTCTGAAATATTTGAAATCTATTGGCTAGGATACCAATTGCACTCTCAACCATTCCTCTAGCTCTAGAGCACCTATAATTGAATACCATTTTTTTTAAAGATAGGTTTCTTTTTGCATAAGGTTTCATTACATATTTTTTATAGGAAAAGCCTCATCTGCAACTATAAAGAATGGTACATCCCATTCAATTCCTTCAGCTGGCTTGTCTGGTGGAATGTTCAGTTAATTGCTACTCAGGGCTTCAGCTAACTCTGAACTTTCATATAATAAGCCATCAGGCACGCTACCATTACATTCTACATCCTCAAAAAGAAACGTATACTCTGCATCAACTAAAGCCAATAGACTAATGCTAAAAAACATTTATAAGTATAATATTGTGATCCTGTATGATGAGGTTTTCTAATGGCAATGTGTTTTCCACCTGAGGCTCCTATACAGTGTGGAAAATTCCATCTGTTTTGAAATTTTTTAGCAACATTTTTTCCATTTATCTGGAGTATTTGGTTCCTGTAAAATATAAATTCACATGTTCCTATTTATAATTATAATCTATATTATCAAGTTTATTGTATATATCAACAATTTGTTATTGATAATTTTAAAAATGTAATATTTCAGAAAGGAAATACTCTGTCCCAAAGCACTAGCTGTGAATTTGATGATGAAAGCATGTTTGAATCTGAATCCATAAACAGGGGCTAAGTTCTTGATTTATTGGAGCAAGATATTCCTTTACAAGATAAAGAGAATGTTTCCCTATTGCAGACAATAACTAAACATATTTCATGAAATTCAAATGAATCTAGTTCAAAATTAACTAGCACACCACGATCTATTAAAAAAAAAAGTGTAGTAATAGAAAAATATGTGACATTAACCCTTCTGACATACTTTAAAAGTGTTCTACAGCCATAGACTTTATAGGTAACAGATTAGAAGGGTCAAATAGTAAGCAGAGGAAAGTTAGGACAAACAAATGTTTGGCAAATTTGTAGAGAGATCATTACACCAAATAGCAGATGAAGACTTAATTAATTAAGCAAAGTATGCAATCCATACAACTTTAATAGAGATGTTGAGGGAAAAAAAAGGGAGGTAAACATAAATTCTTTATAGCAATCAATTGTGACTTTTATTAATTGTCCTTCAATTTAAATTACAAATCAGTTGTTTCATTTACTTATATTTAAATAATTATTTAAAATAAAAAAAAAATTTATTTAATGAATTTGTAATTTAAGTTATTAGTTGAGAGGTTGGTTACTTTCTACCTCTTGCTTCATATTCCCTAACTAGTCATAGTAACATATAATAATATAATTTTATGCTTGGTTATGAAAAGCCTGCTGAAAAAAATTTACCTATCATATGATTTTTGCATTTTTACAGATATCACTTTATAATTTCAAATTTGTCATCAAATAATTATGGTACTAGCACATATTTATTGCAATGCTTTTGTTTATAATCAGAAAATTAAATTTTAATTCATCTATATATATTCTTGCTTATAAGCTGCTTTAGGAAGTAAAACAATAATTATACACTATTTCATATAGAGGTTGTTCAGCACAAAAAAAATCTTATCATAAAAATATTTATGTAATCATGTTGCCACAAATATGGTTGTAAAATAACTTATGAGGGTTCACCTGCTTAATGAATATACTTATGATATTAAATGTTATTAATTAACTTTTACATTTTCCATGTTGTTTTCAATACATGTAATTGAGATTTATTTATTTATTTAAACTGATTACACCATATTGCCTTAAACTGTGATTACATAATTTATATTTGTTAAAAATATTATTCAATCAAATATTATTTATTAATATTTTTCAATCAAAACATTTGATTTATTAATAAAAATTGTTGTTCATAACTTTATTTTTCTATGTTGTCATTTTTGATTGAATGTGTGTATACTGTTCTTAAAACACATCACTCACCTCTATCAAACTTTCAAGGGCAGATGATATGGCCTTAACATGTTTCCAGGATGTTCTTGGTAAGGGTATTTTTACCGATTGTATGGTACAATCCCAAATCCTGGAATTGAAAAACCAATCATTGGAAATTTTATTAATTTAAGAATAGGACTACTAATATTATAAATTATCATAATTTTCTTCTTAAATTGTCGTAAGTATTAATTTTTATATTTAAATTGGAAATAACTTAACAAGGTTTTATCCTTTTTATTACCTAAAATCAAATGTCATAATTTTATATTATATATAATTATATATATATATATAAATTTAGGTATTGCTTTACATTACTACTACTAGTAGTAGTACTACTACTCTTACTCTTATTACAAATAGTTACACTTTATAATTTATAATAGAACTCATGTCAAAGTCATAGGCTCGGCTAAACTTTGAGACTTGAAATTTCATTTACTATGGATCAGTTACAGCAAAAATGTTCTTAATAGTAACAGTTTCAATAAATTAACATAGTTATAAGATTTAAAAGATTTCATATCAATTAACATGGTTTATAATAAAATAATAATGATTAATAATTGCATTAAATTCAATTTCATTGGTAGTAGCTAATCACTTCAGTAATTCTTACATGATGTAATGTAAGATATCGAAGTCTAAGTTCAGGATAAATAGGTTGTCTCATGTTAGTCTCAAATTTTTGTATGAAAGGACATGCACGGGTCAGTAGATCCATAAATGTATTTTCATTCATCTTCAAAAACCTTTTGTAATTCTCAGATTTTGAAAATCATATTTTTCTTGCCACTGTGTGGCAGGCACATAACTTGTTTCTTTCTAGAAGATGTTGTCTACACCAGTGGTCCCCAACCCCCGGGCCGCGGACCAGTACTGGTCCGTGGATCAATTGGTACCGCGGCGCCCAAGAAACATTCAATTATTTCATTTTATTTACTGTGGTGTATTTCTTGTACACAGAAATAAGATGGTTTCCCAGAGGGAAATCGCAAACCAGAGTATTTGAATTACCAGAGCCATTGCAAAGATTTCTCTCAGAATAGAAGTCACCGCTGGCAACACATTTCAGGGACAAGGTATGGGTCGCAAAACTGGCTTACCTATGGGACATAATCAGCCTGATCAGTGAACTGAATCTGTCCCTTTAGGGTCAAATGACAACTTCTTTTTAGTAGTTGCATTAAAGCCAAACTGGAGTTGTGGGGACGACATTTGAACAGAGGCATTTTGGACACGTTTCAAACAGCGGGGACTATAGGCATGGCTGAGCATTCATTCTCTCAGTTGTTGCACGATTCCCCTGTCGTTGCTTTTAAAAGCGTTCGAGCGCTACTTCCCAACCACTTAAGACCCAAAAACTGGTAAGGAATGAAGCAGCGACCCATTTGTCAACCAATCAGGCGAATCCAGCATGTCTTTACAAGAAAAGGCTCAATGGGTGGAGATTGCAAATGACGACGGTCTTAAAACTACGTTCGAGAGAACAATTCTGCCGGTGTTCTGGATTACAGTCATGTCAGAACACCCTGACATTGCCAGCACAGCCCTGAGATACCTATTGCCATTTCGGACATCCTGGTTGTGTGAAGCGGTGTTTTCTGCAATGAGTCTCCTATTAGCCCCAGATGACAACCGTCTCGCTGCAGAGAAACAAGCTCATGGTTTTCATTGATTTAGCGTTCTAAAAAATTAAAATGTTAAATCCCTTACTTTATTTTCATTTTTTGGTAGCTGTATTTTATTTTGAATGCGTACAATTAAATTAAAATTATTAAATCAAAAGAATATAAACTATAAACAATCATCAAGACCCCCCCCCCGCGGTAAAACTATCAAACGTTTACCGGTCCCCGGCAAAAAAAAAAGGGGTTGGGGACCAGTGGTCTACACCATAATCTGTTCTTACGATTTCTGCGTTTAATTTTGTCATCTTCTATTTCATAAACTGCTGCCGTGACAACTGTAATTAAGGCAGTACTCAAAATTTCCAATTCTGATGTTTCACTTATAATATAATCGCTTTAACAATAGTTAGCCATCATATTATGGTGGTGCGAGGTCACGTGGTTTTCATGTGGAAGTTGCCGTGATAAACAGTAATATAAAAATTTACACCGGAGTCAATATAAACACACCATCGCTTGACGAACTTATATTTAGTGTTGGTTCACGTGATATGGAGTTTGCGTAATAATACTAATATAATTTGCATACAATCACAATTTGATCAAATCATGATTTGAAAGTTGTGAAAAGGCTTCATACACAGATTGCATCAAATATTTGAAGGCAAATTTGATAGTGTGAACCAACGCTAAGTCAGAGACGGTGCGTGAATTGTTGCAAAGAATTTTACAGGCTGAGACAAAAAAATGTTGTATTTTTTTCTTGCGTTAAACACTAACATTGTTAAAATTCTGACTACTCCAGCGACGTAGATCATATTAAGAGCACAGTGAAACACACAAACACATACACACACTACTGGTCACCCACTTCATCCTGGTCTGTTTCCGGTCGTCTTGACCAAGTCTTGCCATTTGATCAAGCAGGAAGAGACGAGAGAGTGAGGCCGACGAATCGAGCAAGTCTCCCTCACTTTTACAACAAAATACAGCTCAAGTCAAGGCTGCCCCATAAGCCTCGGTCATCTGCGCGAGCGAAGGACGAACAACATACGTCACGTATGCACAATAAAGACAGGCTAACAGAGCCGTAGTTGCACATTCATAAACTAAAAAACGAAATCATTGCATAGAATGTTAACATTTTCCCCCAAGCGCTGGTTGAACATTAGCTTCCTTTATCTGGTGTTCTGTCCACCCACACAAAAAATGCCCTTCACGTGCAGAATGTTTAAAGGAGAAACAAAAAGGCATTGAAGGACCAAAAACATTTTTTTTTTATTAATAAAAAGAAAAAGGTTAATATTTAAAATTTGGTAAAGAATGATCTTATTTGGCAGTGGCATAACACAAGTCTACGAAATTTAAAAGAGTAGGTTGTGTGGGGCAAAGTGTTCACAGAAACATTCTAAGCCTAAACTCCCCCGGGGCCAGCAAAACTGGGTGTGATGAATTTTGAATTGCCTATGGGTGCGACGGGCTGACTGTTATATATATTTGTTTTGCTAGACCAGTGTTTTGGGAAAAAGTATTCTATACAATGCCGTGGAACGCATACATTTTTTCTTATCTCGTCGAGTAAGGGTTGATAAAACTATCATTCCATGAGTCTCGTGGTGGAAAAAAAAAATCCCTCAACTCATCATCATGCCCCAAGACAATCTGTCAACATGAGTCTCCAGCTACACAAAAAAAAAAAAAAACTTATCATGCCCTCCTCTGTCAACACGCAGGTGACAAAAACGGGTAAACAGAGGTCTTGCATGGATCTACATTTTTTATTTTTTAAAAAAAGGGGAGGGGGGGTCGGGGCTCTTATTGTGTTATTTTTTAAATATATGTTAGTAAATTTTTTTGGCATGTCGTTTTAATCTCATTCCCTTCCCCCCCCCCCCCCCCCCCCCCCCCCAAAAAAAAAAATTTATTTAATACTTTCCCTCTTTTTTAAAACATACATTTTTTTTTTCCCCCCCCCACAAAAAATGTTTTTTTTTTTTTTTTTTTTTTTTTTTTTTTTCTGTGTTTTTTTTTTTTTTTTTTTTTTTTAAAAGGGCTGATTCTTTCGTCAGGTTTCCCCCAAATACCCTGTGCCCCAACGCAGGTCGCATCAAACTGTTATTGAAAAACCCTACGGTCCGTTGAAAAAAACCAACGGAGCATGGTTTCCGTCAACTGCATTAACTTCACAATTGTATGATATGCGGCTGTGTTGGATTCACCTTCAGGCAAACGAGGCACGACCCCTATGGGGGACCCCCCCCCCCCGCCCCTTTTGTTGGGCCGCGTACAAAGGATTCGTTTTTTTTTTTTTACTTGTTAATGTATCTTGGTCCGGAACGTAACGTCTTTCACGTCACAAGCAAATTGTACTTAGCCCAACATTAGAATGTATAGAAAGAAAGGGAGAGGGGGGGGGGGAAGAAAGGAGTAAGGACACACACACACATACATAAGTCAAACTTTTTTCCCTAAGGATGACTGTCACCAAACGACCCCCGCCCCCACTGAGGGGGCTTAAATGATTAATTACCACCGCCGCAGACTTAAGGATATCACCCTCAGAGACATAGAATATCACCCCAGAGATGTAAGGATATGTCCCCAGAGACATAAGGATATCACCCCAGAGATGTAAGGATATCTCCCCAGAGACATAAGGATATCACCCCAGAGATGTAAGGATATAACCCCCAGAGACCTAATGCTATCATCATAGAGACATAAGGATATCACCCCAGTGACATAAGGATATCACCCCCAGAGACATAAGGATATCACCCCCAGAGACCTAATGCTATCATCATAGAGGCATAAGGATATCACCCCAGTGACATAAGGATATCACCCCCAGAGACCTAATGCTATCATCATAGAGACATAAAGATATCACCCCAGAGACATAAGGATATTACCCCAGAGGCATAATGATATCAGCCCAGAGACATAAGGATATCAAGCATTACACTTGAAACAATTTTTTAAAGCTCTCGATGGAGGAAGGGTGGTGGGTAACTAACCCCCGGGGTTCGTGGGGGGGGGGGGAGAAGTATCATTTTTGCGGGAAGTTCAAATCATTTTAGGTTTATAGGCATTTTACCGTGGAGATGCGGGGGGGGGGG
>CAXITT010000999.1:61892-75516 GCA_964033795.1 Lymnaea stagnalis
AAATATAACGTCAAATGCCTGCCAATATAACGTCACATGCCGGAAAATATAACGTCAAATGCCTGCCAATATAACGTCACATGCCGGAAAATATAACGTCAAATGCCTGCCAATATAACGTCACATGCCGGCAAATATAACGTCAAATGCCTGCCAATATAACGTCACATGCCGGAAAATATAACGTCAAATGCCTGCCAATATAACGTCACATGCCGGCAAATATAACGTCAAATGCCTGCCAATATAACATCTTATGCTGGTCAATATAACGTCTTATGTCGGCCAATGTTACGTCAAATGCCGACCAAGGTAAGGTCAAATGCCGACCAACGTAACGTCAAATGCCGACCAAGGTAACATCAAATGCCGACCAAGGTAACGTCAAATGGCGACCAACGTAACTTAAAATGCCGACCAATGTAACGTCAAAAGTCGACCAATGTAACGTCACATGCCACCCAATGTAGGGTTTTATGCTGACCAATGTGACGTCACATACCGGCAAATTGAGTTGACTTTTTGTTTTGTACTCTTACCAGACAAGACTTGTAAATTCTAACAGTGACTCAGCTAATATCAATATAAAATTTTTTTTAAAAAATACAGATAGCATGGAAACATTTAAATAAACAGTAATAAATGAAAATGCTAATAATCACCCATAATAATACAATACCTTTTATAACATATAAACAATTTTTTTAAACCTAAAGTCCCTTAGTCTACCTTTCTATTTTCTAAGCTCAAAATTAAATTCTTTCGTTGTTATATAAAAGCGATAGTGATTTTTAACAATAGATACATTTTTATTTCTTTGACACAGAGTTATGCAGTAACCACCGGAAATTAACTTACCTTCGAAAAATGTATGACACTTGTCCTGTAATCTAAAGGAAATTATATAAATAGTTGATCACGTATTGCAACAGCAAAAAAAAATTTTAAAAAAATAATGAGAAAACATGAATGAATGAACTGAACTGCAATTACGCCATTAAAAAGTCTGAATCGATCAGGCTGGGAAATGATTGAAATCTGGGTTTCGATGATTCTAAAACTGTCCTTGTGTTGACCAGTTGGTTAAACAGCAAAGAAAACTGCATCTTGGGCTTGCTCTGGTGTTTTTTGCATTTACTGCCGAGTCCTACAGTATCAGTCTTTATAAATGTTGAAATATCATGAAATTGTTTTGTATTAACTTTCCTGGAATAAATGTATCGCTAAAAAAATTTCTTTAGCGATTGGAATCCAAGGGAGCACTTGTCGCCTGTAATTATTGACATGGCCAGAACATTTGAGCCACAGATCCAAAAGTTATTCATCTGTAAACAAGGTCTGGAAATGTTTAAGTAATCACAAATGCGTTTTTGTGTGTGTGTGTTGTATTTGTGATAAGCGAAACCACCCAACTCCTTCCAACCGTCATTTTCAAAAAATGTTTCTTTTTCTCTCTTAGAACCCCCTTCGTATTTAGGATGATCCATCGCCGACGTAATGAATAATAAATATATAATTTAATTGAGAATTGTACACAATACCAATCGCACATTCCAGATAACCATACCTGTTTACTCTTACGATTTTGGCGTACAATGTACGATTTTGAGGCCCAAATATTTTAAATACTGTGTTTTTTTACTATTCAGATAAGGTATTGAACGATTGTGTGAGGATGGTGTACGATTTTAAGATTTGGAAGGTAAACAGGCCCGGATAACCATAAAGCTAATAATGATAGGTGGAAGGTGCAAAATTTTAAGAAGTTGTACAACCAAAGAGAAAAAAACCCACAAAACGAAGTCAAATTTATTTATTTATTTATTCTTTTTAAAAAGCAACAACGTTCTTTTCACCGGATAATTGACGTTGTCATCTTGAAACTAATGAAATGCCAAGCTTGCAACGCAATGCAATATTTTTTTAAGCGCCTAAAGGATATAGCACATGAAACGAAACACACAACACAACAACAACAACAACAAAAACACCAACAAACAAACAAACAAAAAAAGTCTAAACGACTCCAGCAGTAGTTTTAGTCTTCGAAGAAAAGAAATGCTTTAGAGTCTATCAAACTGGTTTCAACGATAGCTATGAGCTATGGATGTCTATCAAACTGGTTTCAGCGATAGCTATGAGCTATGGATGTCTATCAAACTGGTTTCAGCGATAGCTATGCGCTATGGATGTCTATGAAACTGGTTTCAGCGATAGCTATGCGCTATGGATGTCTATCAAACTGGTTTCAGCGATAGCTATGCGCTATGGATGTCTATCAAACTGGTTTCAGCGATAGCTATGCGCTATGGATGTCTATCAAACTGGTTTCAGCGATAGCTATGCGCTATGGATGTCTATCAAACTGGTTTCAGCGATAGCTATGCGCTATGGATGTCTATGAAACTGGTTTCAGCGATAGCTATGCGCTATGGATGTCTATCAAACTGGTTTCAGCGATAGCTATGCGCTAGCTATGGATGTCTATCAAACTGGTTTCAGCGATAGCTATGCGCTATGGATGTCTATGAAACTGGTTTCAGCGATAGCTATGCGCTATGGATGTCTATCAAACTGGTTTCAGCGATAGCTATGCGCTATGGATGTCTATCAAACTGGTTTCAGCGATAGCTATGCGCTATGGATGTCTATCAAACTGGTTTCAGCGATAGCTATGCGCTATGGATGTCTATGAAACTGGTTTCAGCGATAGCTATGCGCTATGGATGTCTATCAAACTGGTTTCAGCGATAGCTATGCGCTATGGATGTCTATCAAACTGGTTTCAGCGATAGCTATGCGCTATGGATGTCTATCAAACTGGTTTCAGCGATAGCTAAGCGCTATGGATGTCTATCAAACTGGTTTCAGCGATAGCTATGCGCTATGGATCTGCTTATAAGAATTAGTTATAATTTTTTTTTCTTTTTTTTTTAAAATTTGGACTCTTATGTGGCCATGATAAATTTGACTCGTTACATAGACGTAGATGAAAGCTTTAAAATCATATAACACACCATTAACACCATCCATTGTGGTGAATAACTTAATGAAGTGTTCCGGCCCTAAAAACCACACATGTCAACGGAGACATTGGGTGTCTTTAACGGCGAACAGAAACGAGGACGAATAGTAGCCTACCAACAAGAACATGTATTATCAACAAGAACATGTATTATCAACAAGAACATGAATTATCAACAAGTACATGTATTATCAGCAACAAGAACATGTATTATCAGCAACAAGAACATGTATTATAAACACAAACATGTATTATCAACAAGAACATGTATTATCAACAAAAACATGTATTATCAGTAACAAGAACATGTATTATAAGCAACAAGAACATGTATTTTCAACAAGAACATGTATTATCAGCAACAAGAACATGCATTACAAAGAAGAACATTTATTATCATCGAAAACATGTATAACCAACAAAAACATGTATTATCAACAAGAACATGTATTATCAACAAAAACATGTATTATCAATAAAAACATGTATTATCAACAAGAACCAAGAACAGGTTTCATCAACAAAAAAACATGTATTATCAACAAAGACATGTATTATCAACAAGAGCAAAGAACATGTATCATTAACAAAAACATGTATTATCAAGAAGAAGATGTATTATCAACAAAAAGCATGTATTATCAACAAGATCATTTATTAAAGCCATCACTTTTACACCCTCCTCACCCCCCCCCCACCTTTCCTTAAACCTTGCATACAAGATATCAAAATGTCATCTGGTAACACCATGAAGAGACTTAACATTGGTGTGAGGTCGGGCACAAATAATCGGCGCCGATGTGCCCTATCGTATGGTTTTAAAAAAAATGTTAAAATTTGACCCACTTACGTAAACAGAGAAAGATGGCAGCCATTACGGTTGTCAGAATGAGGATTTTAACCAGTCTACTGGAATAAACCTGTAGAGCAGAAGAGATTAATATCCAAATCACGTAATGAATAATTATTTAACTATTTTAGATCGGAGGATAATCCTATCAGATATTTTAGACCCAAAATCGAACAAATTATATTTCATAGAATAAATATACCTTATATTTCCGAGAATAAATATGTCATATATGTCATATAATACATATTTATTTTGTTAAATATAAATATATATTAAATATTTCAGAGAAAAAATATATCATATAATAAAGAGAATAAATCTATGTAATAAATATATCATACATTTCAAATAATAAATGTATCATATATTTCATAGAATAATTATATGATAAATTTCAGAGAATAAATGTATCATATATCTTATGTAAAAATATACCACATATTTCAGTGAATAAATCTATAATATATTTCAGAGAATAAATATATCATACCTTTCAGAGAATTAATATATCATATTTCATATTATAAATATATCATATAATTCAGATGATAAATCTATTATATATTTCAGAAAATAAATGAATCATACATTTTATGTAAAAATATACCACATATTTCAGCGAATAATCTATAATATATTTCAGAGAATACATATATCATAACTTTCATAGAATTAATATATCATATTTCATTTTATTAATACAAGATAAATTTCATATAATAAATCTATCATATATTTCAGAAAATAAATGAATCATATTTTTTATTTAAGAATTATATCATATATTTCAGATAATAAATCCACCATATATTTTTAGAGAAAAAAATCTGTCGTATATTTTATATAATAAATGTATCATTTATTTTATATAATAAATATGTCATATATTTCATATAATAGTCATACCATATGTTTCAGAGAATAAATATATCATGTATTTTAGATAATAAATCTATCATATATTTTAGATAATAAATATATGATATGTTACCATTTTTTTAAAAATTATGACAAAGTGAGGAAAAGTTTTTTTTTAAAATGCGAAACACTAAAACTGTGATCGAATAAATAATTCGAAAACTTTCCTCCTACCCTAAGACCAGCTACGAATGAGTTCCTCTTAACGATCCAGTGTAAGTTCATTGTTTGCTTGGTGAGAAGAAGCAAAAAAGGAGAGCCTAACAGATGACACTGTCCCATAACAAGAATTATTCTAATCTGTTTGAACACATGCCCCGTATACACACCTTTAATTTGGCCATTTTGTGGAGAAGAAAAAAGAAACGTAATCACAGTTTTGAAAAAAAAAAAAATATTTGAGAAATCTATCGATCCTGTTCAGTTCTGTCTCAACACATACAAGGCAGTGTCCTGAGCGACAGCTGCTTACGACGTCATAAAAGGCATTCTAAGCGTATTTATGTCTCTGGCGAGACCGCCTGAAACGACCTGTGGCTCGGTGGGTCCAAACCTACACAGACCAGTCCCTTTTCTTTCTTTTTTTTTCTTTCTATTTTTCTTTTCTTTCGTCTTCTTTTCTTTCTTCTTTTTTTTTTCTTCTTTTCTTTCTTTTTTTGGCATATCCGTTTTCCAAAATTATTTCCATTTTTAACTGTAATTGTTTTTGTGTCAAATGTGTAAAACAACCATTTACAGAAGCAGTTGATACAATATGTAAAGATGTCAATACCGTTAGTTGTACGTCAAGTACCAACAAGATTGACCGTTTTAGATGGCAGGTTGTTCTGTTTGTTTTTTTCCCACCACGGTATCCATGAATCAAAGAAATAATAGGTTAACAGTTTGATAAATATACAATCCTTGTAAATATCAAATCGGTTTTAGGAAGGGCGTGTCTGTACTGATGTCTCATGAGATTGTAAGAGTGGTCTCCCTTTGTTCAAAATGGTTCGACTATGTTCGCTGAATCTATCCGTATAGCCGTATTTCTATTTCAAAGTTGTTTGGGTTTGTTTTTTTTTGGATTCAACATTGTACAATAGAAATTCTTAAATCATTTTAACTTGAAAGTACGCTCTCGATAATGTTTTAAGACGAACGTGAACTGTTTGTTTTCTGTTTGTTTTTGCTGTTGTTTTTTGTATTGTTTTGTTTGTTTGTTGGTTTATTTTTTATTTTTTTGTTTGTTTAAGTAATAACGTATCGTTTGTTTTCGAAAAATGTCACAGAGCACTTCCTGTTCTAAAAATAGAGCCACAAGTACCTAACCACACCTCCTGTACCTAACCATACCTCCTGTACCTAACCATACCTCCTGTACCTAACAATACCTCCTGTACCTAACAATACCTCCTGTACCTAACCATACCTCCTGTACCTAACCATACCTCCTGTACCTAACCATACCTCCTGTACCTAACCATACCTCCTGTACCTAACCATACCTCCTGTACCTAACCATACCTCCTGTACCTAACCATACCTCCAGTACCTAACCATACCTCATGTACCTAACCATACCTCCTGTACCTAACCATACCTCCAGTACCTAACCATACCACCTGTGTCTAACCAGATTCCGTGCACCTAACCATATTCCGATTACACAAGCAAACTCTGCTTACCTAACCATATTTCGTGTATCTAATCATACTCCATCTATCCAACCAGCACCGCTAACCTTACCGCACTCCTAGTATCTAACCATACCCCTAGTTTCTAACCATACTCCTAGTCTCTTTTATATAACCATACTCCTAGAATCTAACCATACTCCTAGTATCTAACCATTTTCCTGGTATCTAACCATACTCCAAGTATATATCCATACTCCTAGAATCTATTCATAATCCTAGTTCCTTACCATACTCCTAGTATCTTACCTTACTCTTAGTATCTAAATATAATCCTAGCATCTTTCCATACTCCTAGTATCTAACCTTACTCTTAGTATCTAAACATAATCCTAGCATCTTACTATAATCCTAGTATCTAATCATACTCTTAGTATCTAACCTTACTCTTAGAATCTAAACATAATCCTAGCATCTTACCATACTGCTAGTATCGAACTCTACTCCAAGTATCTAACCATTCTCCTAGTATCTAACCATGCCCTTAGTATCATAGTCTCTAATCATACTCCTAGTCTCTAACCATACTTCTTGTCTTTAACCATACTCCTATTCTCTAACCATACTCCTATTCTCTAACGATACTTCTAGTCTCTAACCATACTCCTATTCTCTAACCATACTCCTATTCTCTAACCATACTTCTAGTCTATAACCATACTCCTATTCTCTAACCATGCTCCCAGTATATAACCATACTCCTAGTCTTTAACCATACTCTTAGTCTCTAACCATACTTCTAGTCTCTAACCATACTCCTATTCTCTAACCATACTCCTATCCTCTAACCATACTCCTAGTCTCTAACCATACTCCTATTCTCTAACCATACTCCTAGTCTCTAACCATACTCCTAGTCTCTAACCATACTTCTTGTCTTTAACCATACTCCTATTCTCTAACCATACTCCTAGTCTCTAACCATACTCCTAGTCTCTAACCATACTTCTTGTCTTTAACCATACTCCTATTCTCTAAACATACTCCTATTCTCTAACCTTACTCCTATTCTCTAACCATACTACTATTCTCTAACTATACTCCTATTCCCTAACCATACTTCTTGTCTTTAACCACACTCCTATTCTCTAACCATACTCCTATTCTCTAACCATACTTCTAGTCTCTAACCATACTCCTATTCTCTAACAATGCTCCCAGTGTATAACCATACTCCTAGTCTTTAACCATACTCCTAGTCTCTAACCATACGTCTAGTCTCTAACCATACTCCTAGTCTTTAACCATACTCTTAGTCTCTAACCATACTTCTAGTCTCTAACCATACTCCTATTCTCTAACCATACTCCTATTCTCTAACCATACTTCTAGTCTCTAACCATACTCCTATTCTCTAACCATACTCCTAGTCTCTAACCATACTTTTTGTCTTTAACCATACTCCTATTCTCTAACCATACTCCTAGTCTCTAACCATACTCATAGTCTCTAACCATACTTCTTGTCTATAACCATACTCCTATTCTCTAAACATACTCCTATTCTCTAACCATACTCCTATTCTCTAACCATACTCCTATTCTCTAACCATACTCCTATTCCCTAACCATACTTCTTGTCTTTAACCACACTCCTATTCTCTAACCATACTCCTATTCTCTAACCATACTTCTAGTCTCTAACCATACTCCTATTCTCTAACCATGCTCCCAGTGTATAACCATACTCCTAGTCTTTAACCATACTCCTAGTCTCTAACCATACGTGTAGTCTCTAACCATACTCCTATTCTCTAACCATACTCCTATTCTCTAACCATACTTCTAGTCTCTAACCATACTCCTATTCTCTAACCATACTCCTATTCTCTAACCATACTCCTATTCTCTAACCATACTCCTATTCTCTAACCATACTCCTAGTCTCTAACCATACTCCTTGTCTCTAACCATACTCCTAGTCTCTAACCATACTTCTTGTCTTTAACCATACTCCTATTCTCTAAACATACTCCTAGTCTCTAACCATACTCCTATTCTCTAACCATACTCCTATTCTCTAACCATACTCCTATTCTCTAACCATACTCCTGGTCTCTAACCATACTTCTTGTCTTTAACCATACTCCTATTCTCTAAACATACTCCTAGTCTCTAACCATACTCCTAGTCTCTAACCATACTTCTTGTCTTTAACCATACTCCTATTCTCTAACCATACTTCTAGTCTCTAACCATACTCCTAGTCTCTAACCATACTTCTTGTCTTTAACCATACTCCTATTCTCTAAACATACTCCTAGTCTCTAACCATACTCATATTCCCTAACCATACTCCTATTCTCTAACCATACTCCTAGTCTCTAACCATACTCCTATTCTCTAACCATACTCCTAGTATCTAACCATACTCCTATTCTCTAACCATACTCCTAGTCTCTAACCATACTCCTAGTCTCTAACCATACTTCTTGTCTTTAACCATACTCCTATTCTCTAACCTTACCCCTATTCTCTAACCATACTCCTATTCTCTAACCATACTCCTTGTCTTTAACCATACTCCTATTCTCTAAACATACTCCTATTCTCTAACCATACTCCTATTCTCTAACCATACTCCTATTCTCTAACCATACTCCTAGTCTCTAACCATACTCCTATTCTCTAAACATACTCCTAGTCTCTAACCATACTCCTAGTCTCTGACCATACTTCTTGTATTTAACCATACTCCTATTTTCTAACCATACTCCTAGTCTCTAACCATACTTCTTATCTTTAACCATACTCCTATTTTCTAACCATACTCCTAGTCTCTAACCATACTTCTTGTCTTTAACCATACTCCTATTCTCTAAAATTACTCCTATTCTCTAACCATACTCCTATTCCCTAACCATACTCCTATTCTCTAACCATACTCCTAGTCTCTAACCATACTCCTATTCTCTAACCATACTCCTATTCTCTAACCATACTCCTAGTCTCTAACCATACTCCTAGTCTCTAACCATACTTCTTGTCTTTAACCATAATCCTATTCTCTAACCATACTCCTAGTCTCTAATCAAACTCCTAGTCTCTAACCATACTTCTTGTCTTTAACCATACTCCTATTCTCTAAACATACTCCATGTCACTGAACATTTTCATTCATCTCACCTTCATTTTTACAGCCCCCATGATGTGAGGGCTTCATTCAAAACAGCCAAAGCACAATTGAGATATCTTTAGTGGCCAGGTTTAGTTTACTCCGACCTTAAGTATCACGCCACGGCAGAGAGCTATCCCACTTTCCACGGGTACCGGTAAGGATATGTTGAATGATTACAACTGCTGAATACAACTTGGACTGGACTAACCTCAGTCACCTGACTGTTGACGGAGGACACAACATGAGTGGCATTAAGAAAAGGCCTGGTTGGACCAGTGAAGCAGATGTGTAATGAGAAAAACATTCTACAACCAATGTTCCTGCACTGTATTATTCACCAGCAAGCTTTGCGTGCAATATATGTGTAGATTTTTAGTGTACTGAATCATGTGGTGAAGATGGTGACTTTAACAAGGACGCATGTGTACAACCATAGACAGATCAGAGACCTGTTAAAAGATACAGACACAGAATCGCAAGGTTTACCATATCACACAGCAATAAGATGACTAAGATGTGAGAAAGTTCTGAGCAGAGTGTTTAAGTTAAGAAAGACAATAGGTGACACCGTGGAAAGCAAAGGCAAGCCACAGCTATAATTGTCTGATGAGGAGTGGGTATACATTTTGGCCTTTGCTGCAGACATAACTAGTCATTGAAATTTTCTGAGCCAAAAATTATAAGGAGTAGAAAATGTAGTTTCTGATCTATACACCCGCCTAAAAGGCCTTCAGATCAAAACTCGTCTTGTTTTTTTTTGTTGTTTTTTTTTTGAACAAGTACAGGCTAAGAACTTGACGCACTTTCAGCAGTGCAAGGTCTTCATGGCTGAATCAACAATGGAGTTCCCCCACGTCATTTGCATGGGAGATCATCAAAGACCTCCAGCTGCAGTTTCATCAGCCATTTTCTGAACTGAATTCAAAGGCAGAAGAAGTTCGACTGCTTCAAAACCAGTTTGAAGCAGATGTGGTCAGTTGCCCAGATGAACTGCAGCTGGAGGTAATTGAGTTGCAAGCAAATGACCTCCTTAGGGATAAGTTCAGAGAAGGACTAATAGGTTTTTACCATATTTTGCCTCAGGAAGACCTTCCTAATGTGAAAATTTCACCATTCCCACTAATGCGGGTCTTCATGTGTAGAATATAAATGTGTTATATATATAAGAATGAGCTATAGTCACAAAACGCCAAAAAGGTGATATGATTTAAGTACGTTCGAATTCCTAAAAACAATCATAGTTATATTTTTTTTACGGAAATCGAATAAATTTACATGTGCAAAAAATATTATATTTCCACTTTTATTTTAGCAAAAAATTAAGTATTATTGTTATAAATTAAAAATACATTTAAAGTAACAACTAAGGAATTATTTTAGCATTTTATTCGAATATAAAAGTTATGAAAAAAAATTATTAATCAAAATATTATGATCTAAGACATGCATCTTAATCACATTTATCGGGAAAGCCCAAACATCTGTTATTCTTAGTGCGTATTTTAGTGCGTTGTTAATAATGCGAAATAAAAATAAAATTCATTTGATCTAAATAATTACGCAAATGACGTCTTTTTTTGCGTGATTGCCTATTTTAGCCAAAGCTCTAAGCTTTTCTTTGTTTTTTTTTTTATAATCGTGCGTGACAAATCTGATGTCTTTTCCCTTCTTAAAAATAAAATAACACATATAATAGATTGCTTTTGAAATTGCTAAAGTTTTCTAAAATTAAATACAACTTTAGCTTCGTATTTTTAATATTTAATAAGTTTCTACTTTTATTCTTTTAAAAATATACTTAAATGACATGTATATAGAAATAAAAAACGTACCTTTTAAATATACTTTCAAATGCTGTTTAATGCAATCAGTGCAGCGAAACTACATATCCAAATAGCATTCACTAAAGCACTTATCACTCCTCCAAATAACATTCACCAAAGCACTTATCACTCCTCCAAAAAGCATTCACCAAGGCACTTATCACTCCTCCAAAAAGCATTCACTAAAGCACTTATCACTCATCCAAATAGCATTCACTAAAGCACTTACCACTTCTCCAAATAGTATTCACTAAAGTACTTATCACTCCTCCAAATAGCATTCACCAAAGCACTTATCACTCCTCCAAAAAGCATTCACCAAAGCACTTATCACTCCTCCAAAAAGCATTCACTAAAGCACCTATCACTCATCCAAATAGCATTCACTAAAGCACGTATCACTCCTCCAAATAGTATTCACTAAATTACTTATCACTCCTCCAAATAGCATTCACCAAAGCACTTATCACTCATCCAAATAGCATTCACTAAAGCACTTATCACTCCTCCAAATAGCATTCACCAAAGCACTTATCACTCCTCCAAATAGCATTCACCAAAGCACTTATCACTCATCCACATAGCATTCACTAAAGCACTTATCACTCCTCCAAATAGCATTCACCAAAGCACTTATCACTCTTCCAAATAGCATTCACTAAAGCACTTATCACTCCTCCAAATAGCATTCACTAAAGCACTTATCACTCCTCCAAATAACATTCACCAAAACACTTATCACTCCTCCAAATAGCATTCACTAAAGTACTTATCACTCATCCAAATAGCATTCACTAAAGCACTTATCACGCATCCAAATAGCATTCACCAAAGCACTTATCACTCCTCCAAATAACATTCACCAAAGCACTTATCACTCCTCCAAATAACATTAACCAAAGCACTTATCACTCATCCAAATAGCATTCACTAAAGCACTTATCACTCATCCAAATAGCATTCACTAAAGCACTTATCACGCATCCAAATAGCATTCACCAAAGCACTTATCACTCATCCAAATAACATTCACCTAAGCATTTATCACTCTTCCAAATAGCATTCACTAAAGCATTTATCACTCATCCATATAGCATTCACTAAAGCACTTATCACTCATCCAAATAGCATTCACTAAAGCACTTATCACTCCTCCAAATAGCATTCACTAAAGCACTTATCACTCCTCGAAATAGCATTCACCAAAGTACTTATCACTCCTCCAAATAACATTCACCAAAGCACTTATCACTCCTCCAAATAGCATTCACCAAAGCACTTATCACTCCTCCCAATAAGCTTTCACTAAAGCACGTATCACTCCTCCAAATAACATTCACCAAAGCACTTATCATTCCTCCAAATAGCATTCACTAAAGCACTTATCGCTCATCCAAATAAGAAGAAACAATTTGAAATGCGACTTGTTGTTTGTGTGTGTGTAAGGGGGTTAAAATCCCGTTGATGATTTTAGTAATTTCTTTAAATTTTGTTTGGTGGGTTTGGGGGGGGGGGGGTTGGGTGAGGGGGGAGTAATACGATAGTTTCATTTGCCCAAGGCAGCACACGATACGCCTCGGAATGAAATCCAAATAAGAAGAAACAATTTGAAATGCGACTTGTTGTTTGTG
The DNA here is from genome assembly GCA_964033795.1 of Lymnaea stagnalis. NCBI lineage: Eukaryota > Metazoa > Mollusca > Gastropoda > Lymnaeidae > Lymnaea > Lymnaea stagnalis. The sequence continues at coordinate 74,936 of CAXITT010000999.1, forward strand.
TGTGTGTAAGGGGGTTAAAATCCCGTTGATGATTTTAGTAATTTCTTTAAATTTTGTTTGGTGGGTTTGGGGGGGGGGGTTGGGTGAGGGGGGAGTAATACGATAGTTTCATTTGCCCAAGGCAGCACACGATACGCCTCGGAATGAATTTGACAGATAATTAACTTTCTTATGTAGATGTATGTGGGGGTTATAAAATAGGTTGTGTAAAGTTTTACGTGGACTGCAATTTCTTTAAAACCAATGATATTACAGTTGGGTGAAATAGATGCTGTATTCTTATTTCACCAATTAAGAAAATCAATGAAGTTAACAAAACGTAAGTACATTTACACAATTATACCCATGAATATCAAACCCATTCATTTTACACAAGCGAACATTTAACTTTCAAAATAGCAATGGGTTAAGACTTTCTTAGATAATGGGTGGATAGACATATAGATAGATATATGATAGCTAGCTAGATAGATAGATAGATAGATAGATAGATAGATAGATAGATAGATAGATAGATAGATAGATAGATAGATAGATAGATAGATAGATAGATAGATAGATAGATAGATAGATAGATAGAT
>CAXITT010000999.1:76875-106937 GCA_964033795.1 Lymnaea stagnalis
TATAATATATATATATATATATATATATATATATATATATATATATATATATATATATATATATATATATATATATATATTATGCCGAAAAAAACCCGTCTGTAGCGATCGCACCTTTCACCGCATCCTAGTTACGCCACTTGTGCTCTTGTGTGCTTTGTCCGTCCATGCCATAATGAAACAGGCGTTTGATTGGTAGTCAGCTGGTACAAATATTGTTCCGCCGAATCACCCCATGTTTCACTTTTCCTATGACAGTACATGTCATACTGGTTTTGCATTTTACTTGCTTTTTTTTTGCCTGCACCTATAGGTACCCGGGTACATATAGAGACAAATAACTATTCGGACCCGGAGTGGCTCCATATAGATTAAATGACTTCGGAGCTGGGTGTGACAACAAAGATAGTATGATAATTTTTTAAAAGTGTTTTTTCTCCTTATTTCATAGATTCATAGTTTTATTATTTTTGGTTGTATTTTTTTTTAATTATTTTTTTGTTTAAGCCATTTTCGTAGCTCATTTTTTTTAAAAATATAGTAATCAAGAGGATTTTGATACATTTATTGTTTTCTTTGAATTTTAGAAAAGTAATAATCTTAATTTAATTATTAATGGACCACGTTATAGAATTTCACTATCAACAGAGAGCGACCAATGTCCAAGCGTTGGTAATGTGTTACGTGTCCTCATAATGAGCAGATCTGGGAAACGTTACGAGCGGACCAGGGATTATGTTGTGATATGTTAACTAGAGAGTTGTGCTACCCACTACCACTAAGTTTAAAAAACAAAAACTCTTCAGCTCGCCGAAAATGCCATCCCTCATTATAATTTTTTTTTTTTAAAGTGCCCTGGGCGAATGCACCCCCTGATATTGAGGTCCTTTACATGACTGTGCATGGATCCAGTGGGCTAGAAAGAAATATCAGACAAAATAATAATATTTCTCCTTTAAATTACAATTACAATATAGCCAGAATGATCAATTCATTGATCGTGGGCCCTCAAAATAAACAAGAACAAGAAGATTTATAAAATAAAAAATATTTAAATCTAAATTTATCCTATTGGGCAACTTTTATAACGTATCTTTGAAGACAGAAGAGTTCTCCATGTTTTCCCACAATGGCGTCGTAAATGACAAAAAATGTACATTTTTTAGAAAAAAATCTTGTACTATTTTGTTAAATGGTTATTGTTTCGAACAAAAGACGCAATTTTAAGCCTTTAGTTCCATCAGGTAAAGAGGAAGTTTTAATTTTATATCACTAGAAATAATTATTCGCGCTTAAATTTCATTGCCTTAATTTAACTCTTTTAATTTTAGTTCCTTGAATTTTGCATGTTTTTCATGAGATTTCTAGTGACCTTAAAAAAGAGTCAATAACTTTTAGAATCCTTGTCTAAAATTCATGATGTTATATATATTATTGTGGGGAAGTGCATGAGGTTTCTACAAATATTTGTTTTCTAACACATAGTGTCAATACTTAGAAGTTTTTTTAACATTAAAATGTGTAAAAAAAAATTGGTGATCACATGCAAAGAAGGAAAAAAACAAACCACATAAAATTATTTAATAAAATCTGTTTATTTAGAAAGCAAATTCATTTTCCTATATCATATTCATGATTTAGAACATTTCATGAGAATTTGACCAAAATATAAATTATTTTGTAAAATGTGTCAAAAAGGGGAAATAATTTTTTAAAAATAAAAATCACCGCCCCCACCAAGTATTCACAAAAATTACAGGTTATTATTATTTTACCTTTTAAAAATTACTTCAAGATTTTAAAAAATAATAGAGATTTTAAACTTCATGGTACTGTTAGTCAGAAAGTTTCTTGTTTTTTTAACAAAGATAAATTTACCATGCGCTATATTTGATTTATAATTTTATTTTCTTAGCATTCCTAATTTATAGCACTAGCACACTGACAATTGCTTTTAAAATCTATGCAATCAGGAATTATTGCATTTAGATTGTATTTGGTGTTATTTACATTTGCAGCACTTGGAACTGCATCACTTTCAGTAAATCATCAAATGCTAAAATAATTTCCTCGTTGAAGTCAGTTGAGAATTAAATGTCAGGTAGCTTCAGTTCATCTATATAATAGTTTTCTTTTGAACAATCCTGAAGAGATTATAGCTTTTATTATCAACAAAATGGAAAAGGGGATTAGTCCAGTGCTGTTCTCTTTACTTAGAATGATATATTCATTTATCAACTGGTCAACACCACACAGGTCACAGGAATGAATTTTGAATGAATTATTGTATGATTTCAAAATCTGATTTGACAATATTTGGTTTTTCTCCCCAATAATTGCCTAGAAATACACCATCAGTTTTTGTTTTGTTCACAAGAAAATCCATTTGCTGTCATATTATTTGAAATAAGCGAGGCTTGTCTAATTTTCTATCCACTGAACATAGTAAAAATTATTATACATCACATCACATTGCTTTGGTTTTTATCTTTATTTGCTTCTGAAAAAGTCTGACAAGTTCACTTTGCACTGTTTGTCCTCATTGTCTGTTTCAATATTATCAACTTTGAAGAATGTCTTATTTGAATAAATCTGTTTTGGGGAATACAGCATGAGCCAACAATTCATGGTAGTAGTGAACCATTGTTGTGGTTGACGAGTATTTTTGTAAACTGAGGACTTGTACAGTTGACATGCACGTTAGTAGTCCTAGAAATGTGTAAAAGTGATATGTTGTTGAGATATCAACAAACCACAGTTGATGGATGTAGAAGGTCCCATGGTAGTGGAATAGGTGTATTTTACAAATGTTTCAACAAAATTCAGTGTGAAACATATCTTGAAAATCCTTAGACTTTAGGATGCAGATTGTATCCATGTTATGATGACATTTCTTCCCACACATGTCAGCCTGTCTTTCTGGCTGGGGGAAACTTAGGAGTGGGATGTCAGATAATTAATTTTTTATAACACACATCGATGTCAAATTTCATGGTCTTTAGGATAAAATATATCATAATAATTAGTGCCGACTGCATTGTTTACATTCCCTAGCAACAGTTTCTAAGCATAACGTCTTCTAAAATTATTTATGTAATAAAAGATTCGCAAATTATACAATGATTTTATCTGCGTAGATTCATTTTAAAATGGGTAGTAAATACTTCAATTATGATTAAAAATACAATTTAAACCAATAAAATAAAAGTAAAAAATCTATAAAAAATATAGAATGACGAAACACTCGATTACTAACCTTCTAGTTTTATTGACTATAATGGGCTATAAAGGCAGATTCTCATCAAAATCTGAATCAAAGTCACTAGATTCAGGTTCCCAACTATCTTGCCCAGATGTTTCAGATAAAATTTGATCAATATTTTCGTCTATTCATTATTTAAAATTTTGGGCTGCCGAGTCGACTAGCGTCTTGCCCAAATTTTCCCAAAATGGCGATAATGCTTCGGCATGTCACATGAACCTCGAATTCGCTAAAAATCATCAATTATTATTTAAAATCTTTAAATATTATATTTTTATATATTTTTCTTCCAAATTTATGATAAAATAGGTATAGAACACTTAAAAAATAAAAAAGACAATATTTTATTAGCGAAACTAACCAACGTATATAGTTGTACGCTCTCTATATAAGAGGAATGAAAAGACTTAAGTAAGGCATGATAATATAAGGCTAATAAAAAAAGGGGTAATAATTAGGGACCTCGGTATTGACTGGAAATAACCGAAAAACGGGTATCGTATTTTCGTTGTCATAATGGCCACCTCTACTTTTTAATTTACTGAGGGTATCGTTGTTTCGCGTTTTATAATCAATTTTTAGCATGATAATATAATTTTACTACCGCCAATTAATTAAAGCCGACATCTTACCTGTTATATTTAGAGTTCGTTTGATTTTTTTGGTCAAGCTTAAAGCTTTGAAAATTGAAGTTAAAAATTGGTCAACTTCACTCAATAATAACTTTTTTGTAAAAATGCGCTCAATAATAAAAAAAATCAGCTCTTATAATTTATAGGTTCATTTACAACATATCCAAAATTCATGAGTGTAGACCATGGGTGGGCTTCAAAAAAGAATTTCCAAGATGTCATTTGTTTAGGCTTAGGCTATGTAATTTATCATCATGGCCACCGTGCTTGTCTGCTTATTTCCAATTATTGATAGTGGCTATGGGGTAATTAATAATTCATTAAGTTGGCTATCCAGAGTGTAAATGGGAAATGTAACTAATAATAAATCATTTTGTATAAATAAAAAATGTTTTATAACATAAATAATTATTATTGGCTTATTGAATATCAGTGATTTTAATTTTTGGGTTGGTTCCCATGGACCTGGCTGACACTGACATGGGATTGATTAGCTCTTGTCTTTGACTTAGATAGTGATAGGCTTAGTAAAAGTATTATAATAGTAATTATACTATTATAAATGATTTAAGGAGTGGGATAAATAGCTTTTATTACAACTAATATAATAATCATTTATATTATTTTATATATTTGTAGATAAATATTTATTTATATATATATAATCAACATAGGCTATAGGCCATTTATACATACAAGAGAATTATTATATAATCCTCAGTTTCTCAAAGAAAAAAACACACTTTCTGGCACAATAATCCAAGAATTACTTTAGATATTACTAAAGAACAATCATAAAAGCTTGTACTCACCTCAAACAAATGACTATAACTTATTTTATTTTCTATTTACCTCTAAAGTCAAAGTTGATTCTAACAATACATGTTGATTTGTAAAACAAGATGACAAACTTAAAACGAATGACATACTGATTGTTTTGTCATACTCATATAGGAATAATATATAATATACATATGTAGAAAATGATAAAATAAAAAGTGTAATCATCAATTTTAACTAAATGAAACAAATAATCCCTTTATTATTTGTTTATACTTATAATGTTAAACAATTCCACAGAAGATATGAAATTAATATCTAAAGAATATTGTTATTATAAGTTTTGGGAAATTTAAAAAAAAATATTTAACATATTTAATTAATTACCATAATTACAAATAAATGACGAGTCGGCATATTTTATATATTTTTAATAGGAAAATAATAAAGATTTTCTTTTTAATTTTTGCGGAATATTAAAAAATTTAACTTATATTTTGTGGCTTTATTTAGAAGTAATCATATTTAACTATGTACAATTTACCCTGTAAATATTATATTTTTGTCTCATTTATAATAAAGTTATTGGCATTTAAAAAAAAGCAAAATGAGGGTCACAAAATGTGGAGGAAAACCCCATAGTAAAAAAGTGGTTTTGAGGTTCCTACTAAAAAATTCATAACTTTTGAACCTTTTGAGCTAGAAAGTTGATCTTGGTGTTTTTGTAATCTATTCTCCAGGATCTATACAGCTGTAGTATTTTTATATTCTTAAAAATATTTTGAACTTTTCATCAAAGTGCCTAGTAATAATAAATAAGGCAGGGATTCTTACCACATGTCACATGTTTTTATATTGTTGCTTTACTTGACTTTTAACTTTTACTTTATTCTTTACAGTACTTTACTTTTCCTAATTAAGGCGTGCTAGAGGGCTGGCACATAATTCACTAAAGCAGCAATTGTGAAAACGGAGAAAACTAGAGAAGATTTTTAAAATAAAATAAATTATCCAACTAGTCTGCACTGGGAAGTTGGATTTGGACATATTTTTTAATGTCTAGTTAGCCGCATTTGAAATATTGAAATATTTTTTTGGACCCACTAAACAGCTCTATCCTTAAACAAAAATCCCCTCAACGACTTGCTGTAGTTATTGAGTGTCAAAAGAGTCAAAACGATTGCAAAAAAACATTTTGAAATTAAAGCCCGTAAGTCCTTTAAAGAAGCACTGAGTAAAAGTACATCCTTGACATCTTTTTGTCAAATATTAAATTCAAAATCACTTTTCCAAAATCAAGTAGCTTGCATAGAAGATATGTTTTAATAAAATAAAAAAGAGCACATTTCTGAGTGCAGCTTTAAAGATGATTTGTGCCATAGGAATAACTATTTTATTGTCATACCAGATATTTTCATTAATATCTTTATTATTTTCTTTTATTCATATCAGATATAAAATTTGGCAGAGATATAGCAACAGCTATGATTTTAGAAATGTCTGCAATGACTATGCAGAATTTAGCCATTAGGATGCCGAGCTTGACATTCAGTATTGCTACTGCTGGTAGTAAAGACTCAGACAAAAAGCAGTACTCTCCATTGGTCACCATTGAAGGATAGGGTGGCCTTGTAAATTCTCATCTCCTAGCTTTGCCGGTGTACAAAGCGTCCTCGGCCACAGAACAGAATATATTCACAGGGCATTTCAAGGGTAAACTGCATTGCATTTGGCTGTGACAATGCCAATGTGATTACTGCCCAATGCTATGGGTAAACTGCATTGCATTAGGCTGTGACAATGCCAATGTGATGACTGGCCAATACAATGGAGTATACAGTTTTACTAAAGGAGAGCAAGACATTTATCTGGCATGACTCTGCCTCCATCTGGTGCATCTTGCAGCTAAAAAGGAGGCTTCCTGTCTCACCCAAGTTGAGGAGGTACTGGTTGACGTTTGTTACTTCTTCAAGAAAAGTGTGAAGAGACAGAGTGAATTGAAGAACCTGCAAGTCCTGTATGGTGCAGAACAGATGAAAAGTATCAAGCATGTCTGCACCAGATGGCTTAGTATTGCAAGATGCCTAAAAAGATTGTTTGAAAACTGGGACCACTTTATGCACTTTTTTATGAAGACAAATATACAAATTCCAAATCAAATAAGAAACCACATGATGGGCAGACAACTGCTGTGTTGGAAGGACATTGCACAACTTACTCTGTGAAGCAGGTTGATGCCATTTATGACTTATTTATGAAGACAAATATACAAATTCCAAATCAAATAAGAAACCACATGATGGGCAGACAACTGCTGTGTTGGAAGGACATTGCACAACTTACTCTGTGAAGCAGGTTGATGCCATTTATGACTTTTTGCGGTCACTAACAAATCAACTTAACTGCTATTTCTTGTCTTACACACTGAAAGTTTATGATTAGGTGAGATGAATTTTTATATTTCATAAGTCTTGAATGCTGCATAATTTTACTCACATTTCATTAGACCAGCAATATTTTCGTACAATTCATTTTATTTTGTGCAAAGTTGTCTGTAGTGGACATTAGTAATTTTGTATTATTTACCTTACCATACTGTTGTACTTAATAGTATTTTAATGACACATGGTTATTTTTACAGGAACTTGTCCAACTGCAGGCAGAAGAAGCCATGATCATCATGCTGAAGGAGATCCCTGCAGCCTAATTGGTGACTTGTACAGCAGATTTCTCTTGCCAACAGCAGTTAATGGTATTGACCAGGTGAGCTTGTGTAGATTGGTTATGTTAATGTATGCATTTATGTTGTAGTTAGTTGGACAAATTTAATACATTTCTTTTGTTTTAGATTATCATCTAAATGGTTTATCATAATACTTACAGTACTAGTTTATAATTTTTTTGTCTTTCAGTTCCAATGCAAGCTAAGAAGCAGTCAGAAAGATGATGCTGACCTGATTGTTGGATCTCAGACAAAGACCATGCTGCAAAACAAAGAAAAGTACAGCCCCAGAGACAATGGGGTTGTGGAGTTCTAGTTCTATGCTTCTGTTGGAAAATATTTTGAGATGGTGCTTGACTACCTTCTAAAAAAAACTTCCCTAAGGGATCCTGTACTTCAGAATGCTTCTGTAGTTGATCCAAAAAGGAGAATAGAGGTTAAACAACACCAGCTAGAATACTTCCTTAACAGATTCCCCATTCTGATCCCCAGAGGGTCTGATGTTGACACCATCTATGAAGAGTTTGATAGGTATCAGCAGAGGAACATTGAGGATTGTGTTGTGGATGGGGTAAGAGTTGACAGGATTTGGCAAACAATTAGCCAAAATCATCCAGCCGTTAAGAATCTTGCACCTGTAGTGAAAGGGATCCTCACCATATTTCATTCCAGTGCTGTGTGCGAGAGAGTATTCTCTATGGTCCTGAAAACATGCACAGCCCAGGGAACAACAATGGTCCAAAAACAACAGAGGCCTTGTTAGTCCTCAAAAGAAAATCAGGAAGCTGCTTGGACTTGGATGAAACTTTCAGTGCAAAAGAACTCCAGCAGCTTAAAAGTTCAGCAAGCGTCATCAATACACAAGGTATTTAAATATTTATAAAATGTGTACTCGTTAAAGAATGTGCCCCTTTTATTGCTACCAAGTGTACTAATTTGTTCAGTATTGTACTATTCTGAGACAGTATTTTACTATTTTGAGATGGAATTGTACTATTTTTTGAGTTCCTGGGGAAACAAGTCTGGTGCAGGAATATACTATAAGCTTTAATTAAATGATAATATAATTCGTTAATTTTTTTTTTTTTTTGGGGGGGGGGACAAATATTTTATAAGGCTAAAGCATCTAGAACTAGATGAGCCACACAGGGGGATCTGACTATGATAAAAACATCATGTTTGTGGCTCTTTAGGGTTAAAAACACATGGTCAAGGGCTTACCAATAAGCATGACATTAAATTAAAATTTATTTACAACTGTAGGATGTTATAAACTATAATTATCAAAAGGTAGATATTTTAAAAATAATACAATATTGTTAACATTCACAATTTTTAGTTTTATAGTTAATGAAAATTCACAATATTTAGTTTTAATCTCAAATGTATTAAAATAGATAGCCAGTGTAAAAATGTATGAGTGTGTTTGTGTGACAATGTCAGAATTAATTTATGATACAGATTAGAGAAGAGAACACATTCTTCAATGAGTGACGCTCAAAGTGAAGGAGTTTACCATCAGGGTCCCATTTGGATAGCTCTGCTCAGGACCATAAAAGTTACTGATGATGCTTTACCATTGCAGCTTTTTTTGCTACATTTCAACACTATAAGATAAGATAAGGTAAGATAAGATTCTTTTCTGTATCCAAATAATGTATTTTGAATACATTGTATCTATTCATTTTTAGCATATATCCAGCAAAAATTCTTTCTAAGACAAAATTTTTAAACCAGAGCAATTTAAACACATCAAATGTATGTCTCAAGTGCAATAATTAGTCATCATATACCACAGAACTTCACTCCTTTAGTGACAATATTAACTTTAATTAAGAGTGATTTTTTGATTTTGTTAAAGCCAGAGGAGCACTCTTTTAAATTCTAACAGACTGGGGAACAAAGAAGTGCATAACTTTCAGTGTTAACTTTGAGGGAAAGAATTCACCCTGATATAGCTCATCTTAAGTATCTGTTGTGTCATGTTTCAAACAGAATGTTTACTTAATGAACTTGAATAATAAGTATATACTAGAAGTGTGATTAGAATATTAAATATAGATTGGAAGTAGAGTTAGAATTTTAAATTTAGACAAGAAATATGGTTAAAATATTAAGTTTAGATTAGAAGTGTAAATTATGTTTAAAATTGTATTCCTCCAGATGAGTCTCCTCAAATTTGGTTAGTTGAATGAAAGCCATGGAGATGACCCAACTGGACTTTAAAAATTTCACATGAAGATGTCAGAACTAGACATTGAAAACTTCACATGCAGATGACCAAGATGGACATTGAAAACTTCAGATGTGAGAACTGGACTTGAAACTTTACCATGACAAGGATGACCTATTGAAGTAGGTTTTTTAAACATGTTGACTTCAATCGAACAAAAAAAACAACAAAACTACAACTATAATAAAAAGTTTTATTACAGCAAAACCTTAGTTTTACGACACTTAAATTGCCATTAAAACGAGTGCGTTAATTGGAGGGGTCTTAAAAAAGAGGTAGGACATTTTTGAAAAATGACATTTAAAAAATTAAGAAAACAGGTAAAAAATACACATACCATTAAGTATAGGCACCATCTTACATTCATAAATATAGATTAAACTCTGTCTCACAACCAATATAAACTCATATTGTCTCTAAACTCTGTCTCACAACCAATATAAACTCATATTGTCTCACAACCAATATAAATGTCAACTCCTACTGTCTTCTTGGATTGATTACATTCGTCAGTTCTTTTCATACGTTGAAGCGCCGTACTATTCTAACTATCAATTAACAAACTCAACTCCTTTTCATAATAACTATAACTTTAATATCTAAGTAAATATAATAAACATCCTATCACTCCAAGGTTCCACTCAAGACTGCCGCAAGACTAAAACATACGTCACAACACTGCATAGACAATACGTCACGACTCAGCATAAAAATACGTCATAGAGACAATGGGGGGAAGAGCGTTCACTAACTATAATAGTCAAGCGTGGGAAAAGCGTTCAACAACTAATGAACATAATATTGAGTCGCAACAATTACTAATGAACGCTCATACTCGACATATCCCCCCTCTTTCATTTCAGATTTAACTAAGGGAGTTAAATCGTCACCAGACACACAAAATTTACATGAATTACATCAAGAAGAACCCTTCAGCCATATGAATGGTCCTTATCAAAAAACATTATTTAGGTATCACTGAAAATCAAACAGATTTATGATATACTGCAATAAAATAAACAATCCTTCGTACATAATTTTAAATGCAATTCAAGGGTTAAAAATTCATGTACGACAATAAAAATCAGACCATTAAAATTGAATGTCAACATTAATTTTTATTTTTCATACCAATAAAAATAGTTATATTTTTATCTCAAAATTCAGGGCAAACACATCAATATCCTTACTGAATTTGAAACTATAACTAAGTTAATCCAAATCATATCATCAAGAAGGTGCATTTTTAAACAAAACCAATGGTCATCCTATAAAAACACAAAACTATCTAACATTATTACATGTGAGAGATGCCTCATCACAATTTAAGCAGCCTTTATTTGCTCTTAAATAACACAGCTACAGATGGCGGGACATATCTTTTGTCTGTGGATTTCACATCTTTATGCTTCAACATGTTTATTAAAATTAGAAATATCTCTCCCCGTTCTTTTGACCCGTGGTCAGCTCTCCCCGTTCTTTTGACCCGTGGTCATAACTCATGTGAAACCTCAGTTTTACAATACATATTTTTAAATTGTTACAAAATGAAAAACGAGTCTCATAAACAAGAAATTCAAACAAATCAGGAACTTCAAAACAATCATGGTAATAGTTCATTTTAACGGATTCATCTTTTATAACAATACAAGCAAAAGACTCACCTCCCAACTCATGGACCTGACAACTCACCTCCTCTTGAAAATCATAAACAAGTGCACCTTTAGAGCTGGCAGCGCTCTCTTTAACTAATTCAACATTGGTTTCCAACTTAATGTTAGAGCACTCCTGGCTCTCAAAATCTAGACAACCTTCACTCACATTACTTGGGAATTTATTTTCATTACAACTATCTGTAACAATATGTACATTTGAGCAGCCCTGGCTCACATTTACAGGTGATTCATTATCATTACAACTATCCGTAACAATATGAAAATTTGAGCAGCCCTGGCTCACATTTACAGGTGATTCATTATCATTACAATTATCCATAACAATATGAAAATTTGAGCAGCCCTGGCTCACATTTACAGGTGATTCATTATCATTACAGCTATCCGTAACAATATGAAAATCTGAGCAGCCCTGGCTCACACTACCTATTGATTCATCATCAATACAGCTCTCTGTAATACTATAAAATTTTGAGCAACCCTTTCTCATAACAACTTGTAATACATTTTCATTGCAGATCTCTGCAGTAACATCAAAACCTGAGCACACCTTGCTCACATTATCAACTAATTCATATTCATTACCAGTACATATCTCTGTAAAAATATCAATATTTGAGCAACCTTTGCTCACAACCTTTTTACACAGTGACTCATTTACATCACTATAATTATCAACAACAATTTTCTCTCCTTCCCCCACCTCAGGGATTACACTCACCTCATCAACTTCACAGAAAAAATCAGACACTTCAACTTCAGGCCTTACATTATCCGATGGCTCACCATGAGATACAACAAAAATCATGTCCTCAGACATTAGATCAGGGTTCTCTATGCTTTCAAGGCAGCCCGTTTCAATAACCACCAGTTTATTACATACTGTGGCGCTGGGACAATCCCCTACATACGTCCACCTAAGGTCATTTCCAATGACTTCGACCTTATTAAATTGTCGTCCCCTTTCTTCTTTACATTGGACTTCCTGGGATACACTAACTACTTCAACCTCGTTTTGACATGAATCCAAAGCTATATCTGTACCCTTTGCCACTGGGGGTATGTCAACACGGTCAACGTTGTCCCTTTTAACGTTAGCTGACGGATCAATTAACAAATCACTGTCATTTCTATTTAAAAAAATTGAGTCGTCAGCAGAGGCAATAATATCATTTTGTTCCTCAGTTTCTTTAGTCATGAACCGTGGTTGCGAGGCCGGCTGTTGCCTGGGGTCAGGATCATGAGTATGTCCACCGTTATCCACATAATCGTCAATAAAGTTGTTTTCACTTATATTAATAGAAAATCTATTAAATTTCTTATAGGGATTCTCACAGTGAATGCTGGCAAAGCCATAATATATTTCTTCCCCTTGACTCTCGTCATCGTCACTGTCGTTATAATAATATGCCTGTCTCTTTAAAATAATTTCCCGTCGTTCTGCCTCTATTTTCGCACGTCTAATTTCTTCATCAAGTTTATCTAGTTCAAATTGTCTCTGACTCTGTTTATCTCTAAATATACGTTCTTCCTCTCTCTGTCTATTTATACGTTCTTTCTTTCTCTGTCTATCTATACGTTCTTCCTCTCTCTGTCTATCTATACGTTCTTTCTGTCTGGCTCTAAGTTCTTCCTCTCTCTGTCTATATATACGTTCTTCCTTTCTCTTTCTACATATACGTTCTTCCTCTCTCTTTCTATCTATACTTTCTTCCTCTCTGGCTCTAAGTTCATCCTCTCTCTCTTCCTGTACGTGTTCTTCAAACTTAACTCTTATATACTCCTCTAGGTTCTCTCCCGTATAACAAAGTAACACACCCACATGCCTAATTTCTTCTAAACTCCATTTCCTACTGACATATCCAGCCATAGCAATGCAAATTAAGGGTGATCATACAATAAACAATAATTAGGTTTAAGGACCAATCGCAGTCTGTTTAAACTAACTCTAGCAAAAATCTAAATTCTACCCAGGTAAAAAAAAATGTAAATACATAAGAAAATTTATGCCAAAAATGTTTAAAACAATAAAAATCCAACTTGCCTGGTTCGTGAAATGTCCTATAGAATTTAAATATTATTTAAAACACACACTGGGCTTAATTAAGTGTCAATGGTTCTTAACTGTCAATAGTTCTCTCACGAACTTCAATGGTACTATATGGCAGATCCTGGGACACAGTCATTGGGGTGTGGGTCACGGGACATCGGCAGCTCACTGGACAGAATGTAGGCGAATCGCCGACACTGGACAGTTCGTGGATAACTCACCAAAACAGGATCGGGCATAGGAAGCTTGATGCGGGACGGGACGTTGGTGTTAAACTGAGTGACCGGACAGGCCACAGGACTTCACAGCTCACTGGACACGAAGTTGATAGCTCACTACCGACAGGATGTAGATAACTCGATGCAGCGATGGTCGTAGCGATGGTTCACTGGAACCGAACAGGGCGTTGGCAACTTGATAACGGCCAGGGCGTAGTTAATTTGCTTTAACTGGACACGACATTGGTAACTTCATACAGGGCAGGACGTAGTTATTTCACTGGAACTGAACAGGACGTTGGCAACTTGATAACGGGCAGGGCGTAGTTATTTCACTGGAACTGGACAGGACGTTGGCAACTTGATAACGGGCAGGGCGTAGTTATTTCACTGGAACTGGACACGAGGTTAGTAACTTGATAACGGGCAGGACGTAGTTATTTCACTGGAACTGGACAGGACGTTGGCAACTTGATAACGGGCAGGGCGTAGTTAGCCTGTTGCAGGTTAGGACATAACTAGCCTAATACAGGACGTAGGTGGTTGATGGAGTTACTGGCGTATGCAACTCATATAAACTTGACACACGGTGGCAGCGGGGCTCCGACATTGAAATACGGGAACATGCGACGATGGTTGTAACTTCACTAAAGTTGAATAATAAGAATGTTCTTGTACATTACCTCAAGTATGAAAATAACGAGGTTCACCAATCCCGGATGAGAAGCCCCCATGTCAACTCCTAACGTCTTCTCAACCAATATAAACTCATATTGTCTCACAACCGATATAAACTCATATTGTCTCACAACCGATATAAACTCATATTGTCTCACAGCCAATATAAACTCATATTGTCTCACAACCAATACAGTCATTATCTTCCTGTTCCTCATTAATTCCAAAATAAAAATCAATGCTGGTTTGGTAGTTGTTTAAAAACGTGTGTAAGTGCTGAGTGCATGCTTAGAGTTATAACTATTTATGTATAAGATAAGCGCATTAATATTTTTGTAATTATTTTTATTCAATCATTGAATAGTTTTTTTTAATTGAAAGAAAGCTGTTATTTCTGTTTGTTTGCATGATGCCCCCACCCATGCATGTTCTTTTAGTATGTCTCTTTGAACACCAGACATACTGTCGGCAAGGTCTGAAAGGCCCCTGCTCAGGCCATAACTGGCCATCTCCTTGGAGTATATCAAAAGACAAATTAACGGTGCAGAGTTATTTCCCCTTCACTTCTCCCTAACTGCTTTAGTGCATCGTCTGCTGTTAAAGTCGTAAACGAAACTGTTTTCTTCAAGCGTACAAATATAACATTGGTTTGGAATCGGAACTTTTCAGGTGCTAGGTCATAAAATTGAATTATTTGAAGGTCGCAAGTCGTGTTTTAGAGGGAATCATTTAAGAGAGGTCGTTTATATATTACAAAGCATCAGTGAATTTTTTTTCGGTCGTATGTTGGAAGAAGTCGTTAAGAGAGGGTTGCAAAAAAAAGTAGGTTTTACTGTATTGGAAAGACTTTACCATCACCCAGACAGCCCTAAAAAATATGCTATGGTACTTTTCTTTGACTTCTCATCAGCATTTAACACTATCCAACTACACCCTATGATTTAAAAACTTTATTCGTTAGGTTTAAATTCAAATTTTCAACTGAGGTGAACTTTTTAACAAATTGCCCACAATATTTCAAGTTGAATGACCAAATATCATTAACTAGAGAAATATGTACCAGGGTACCACAAGGTTGCGTTTTTTCCCCTGTACTCTATACAATATATACCAATAATACCCAGAGACCAAGCATTCCAATAATTAAATTTGCTGATGATATTATCATAGCTTAATATCTGAATGTGAAAGCATATACCACAACTTACAAGCTTTATCAGTTGGTGCAATGAAAATTTTCTTCAGTTAAGTGTCTCAAAACTGAAAGAAATGGTTGTCCATTTCTAAAGGAGGAATCACCCAATTACAGATCTCACAATAAATAATCACAGTATTAAGGAAGTAAAGACATAAAAGTATCTAGGTATCACCATTAATAATAAGCTGACAGGGCATAACTTGGACCCTAACAAAAACAGCAGAAAACCGATTAAACACATGGGAGAGAAAATTTCTCCGGGAAATATGACAAAGGATGAATATGGACGGAGAATACGTACCAACCAGAAATTGTACAGTCTATATTAGGATCCCATGCTAGTAGCAGAATTAAATAGGGCAGGCTACGCTGGGCAGGACACTTAAAGAGAATGCCAAATGACAGAAGAGTGAAGCTGGTACATCAGCAAACCCCAGAGGAAAACGGCTCAAATGCGGAGCTAGGCTTAAATGGGTGGATGATGTGGAAAAAGATCTACAGCAGCTGGGAATCCAAGCATGGAAAAGAAAAGCATTAGTTAGGTCTGAGTGGAAAGAAGTAGTGAGGCAGGCCAAAGCCCTACATGGGCCTTAGCGCACAAGGATGGATGGATGACATGGCATGAACACAGCCAAATTTTTTATTAAAAAATCAACCAAAGACTTTTCTATCTTTAAAAAAATGTACTATTTCGGTGTAAACAAACAAGTTATTAACTTATTATACAATGCAACAATTGGAAGCCCTCTAAACTTCCGTCCCATTACACTGCAGGTCTATCAGCTCCATCTACAAATTTGCAGGTGCAGTTTCCACATCTATGACAAATAGGTTAGAAACAGCTTGAAATGACTTTTCTATGCTTCAAAGTCACTAAAGTGCAGTGCGAACTCTGCTCAAAGTAAGTTTTTCAGCAAAGTGTTCATTGGGAAGCACTATAGCTTGACTTGGTTCAACGTTGCTTGGCTACAAGAAAAGTGAGACAAGTTGCATGTGTGTCTCCCATAATCACAGCTTAACTTGAAATGCCTTCACTGCATCATGCATATCAGGGATCAAGTAGTCCCGTCCCTGGAGCTGCAGGTTCAAGTCGCTGAGATGAGTGGTTATGTCAGACAGAAATGCCAACTCACATTTCCACTTTTTATTTTTAACCCGAAAAACTGTTGAGTCTTTCCCAATTGCTGCCCATGAATTGAGAGATTTCATCAATCAGCTGGAAAAATCTACTAAGAACTTTATCAGACTTAGCCACCGCATCTCTGTATGATAAGGCATGTCGCCAAACTCTTGAGTCTATTTCCAGCAAAAAAATATTGAAATTACCTGTGATTTAAACTTTAGGCTCTGATAAAGTTGACGGTTTGTGTAACAGTGCTCATTACACCTTCCATGTTGAGGACTTTACCACACAGCCAGCCTTGGTGTATGATGCAGTGATATGCTATCAATCTACCAGTAAATTTATCCTGCATTTTTAACCACATCCTTCCAACTAACTAGTCCACTTTTTTCGCTGCACATCGCCAGTGCTCCCTCCATCTGTTGTAAGTCCAACAAGTTTGTCCCAAGGCAAGTTCATGTCGGTTAAACTTTGACATTTGTTGTCAAACATTTCTTTTCCTGTCATTTCTCATGCATTCCATGTCCAATATTTCTTCTGTAACATTGAAACTGGAGTCCACTCCATGGATGAAGATAGCGAGCTGTGCAGTGTCAGTCATGTCATTACTTCCATTGACAGTAAGTGAGAATGCAACAAAGTCTTTGTCTTTTTCGATCAGCTGTGTGTTCACATCAGTGGCCATCTCACAAGCCCGATCAGCAACGGTATTTCTGCTAAGGCTTACATTTGCAAAATATGCTTTTAGTCTGAACACAAGACGTCACACACTTTCACCATGCAGCACTTCATAAGCTCTCCTTCTGTAAATGGTTGGCCTGATTTTGCAAGCTCCTTCGCCACAATAAAACTTGCTTTCACAGCAGCTTCAGTATGTGAAAAACATTCCTCTTCAATTCTTCTACCTTCTGTTGCTTCTACTCTGCATTCAGGCTTTTTAACTCTTTCGATGCAGAACAACGCACACCGCGTTCATCCGCCGTTCTCAAAAGCATGGACCAACTCGCTGTGCGTTGTTTCAATTTCATGTTTGTTTCTTTTCTTTTTCTCGGTTAAACTTTTTAAGAGCTATTTTTAAAATAAGACTTTTACAAAGAAGAGTGGTACTTCATTGTTAATAAGCAAAGCCAAGGTTTATTTGTTGTCATTTCGAGCACTATTTTAATTTAATGATTTTCTTCGCTTTTTTTTCTACTGTTGCTATGGCTACTCTAGGCCCAAGTAGGTGAGTAAGTTTCCTAGAAGACTAACGGCTCAAAAAGCTTTGGAATTGTTTTATACTATTTCTTTTGATAGCAAAGATGATTTACATTTAGATCAATCACAAGATTCCGATAGTAGTAGTTTTAGAGGATTTTAGTTATAGGAATGAAGATGAGGTATGCGTAGATCATAGGGTTTGTGGAAAAAATGGTTATTTTCTGTAATTTATTTTATTTGAACTGAAAAAATAGCTTACAAACATATAGTCCTTTCATTTATATTTCATTTGATACCAAGTTTAGTCTTATAAACCAAAGAATGATATTTTAAATATTTTTTAATAAACCCAACCTCTCACTCTTTTTCGCTCTTTGAAAAAAAATGTACATTTTTTAAATAAAAATATGCTGCAGCGAAAAAGTTAACTTGACTTGATGTTTATTCTCTTGGGGCCGTATCAGATTATATTCCTTGATCGCAGCCACATTATCTCCACAAAGTAGGTACAGATCTTTACCGGAACATGCCTAAAACAAACAGAAAGGGCGATCAATGGTGGAGCCTTAAGCGACACCAGCAGAGCCTCATAACACAAATGAGGACAGAGCACTGCCCCACGAGGAGCTATTTAAATAGGTTGAACCCACTACGGGACCCGAGCTGCCGCCATTGTGGACAGTCACCGGAAACAGTAGAGCACCTTCTAGCCGGGTGCCCAACATTAGCGACTGGCGTGACTGGGGTTCTCCCAGCCAACCACGTCGAGAGCCTGTTATACGGGTCTGCCCAGCAGATGAGGCAGGCCTGTTCCATACTTGCCGGGGCCATTAAAGAGCAATAGCTCGGTCCCATACAGTGAATGAAATATTTCAGTAGGTACAGATTGATACCACGTTAGCCATAGCAGGAAAGGGTGATGTAGAATTCGGGCTCTACCTTACTTTCATTTCTGATGCGCCTATCCAAAATGAGCAACTGAATGTTGCTAGGCTACTGTAACAACGAACATCCACTCGCTACACAACTTTTATTGTGGCTTATTTTGATAGAAAAAGCGAGAACGCTCTCAGGTAGCCTATCGCTTGACACGGCAGATTATTAGGGAATATGATTTGCACTTCATATCACAGGGCCATTAAAAAATATTTGAGCCTAAAATATAGGAGTACCTTTTTTCTTTAAATTTACTATTCTTCTTTTGTTATAATGTTTTTTTTCAGATGCATAACTTTGATGTAGACATTGCAGTCTTTGTTACATGTAACAATAACCAACACATATTTTCATCTTCAATGAGTCTTACAGCTAAAGTGAAGTAGATGAAGTACATGAAACAGTTGAAATAAATGAATACAAATACCATTGTAAAGGGATAGTAAATAATATTATTTTAATGTTTTGTTTTTTCACTTCCAGGTTAATGCATTCCACACAAGTGACTTGACGGTGAAATCCAAGATTTTTCAGTAAATCTATATCATAGATTCTTGGCTGACAGCTGAATATACACCATATCTTGGCTGACACCTAAATGTACACCATACCTTGGCTCACACCTCAATGTACACCACACCATCTTGGCTGATGTCTGAATGTACACCACACCATCTTGGCTGACACCAGAATGTTCACCACACCATCTTGGCTGACACCGGAATGTACACAGCGCCATCTTGGCAGAATGCTGGATGTACACCACACCATCATGACTGACACCTGAATGTACACCACACCATCTTGGCTGAAATCTGAATGTACACCATATCTTGGATGACACCTGAATGTACACCACACCATCTTGGCTGACACCGGAATGTTCACCACACCATCTTGGCTGACACCGGAATGTACACAACACCATCTTGGCCAAATGCTTGATGTACACCACACCATCATGACTGACACCTGAATGTACACCACACCATCTTGGCTGAAATCTGAATGTACACCATATCTTGGATGACACCTGAATGTATACTACACCATATTAGCTGACACCTGAATGTACACCACACCATCTTGTCTCTCATCTGAGTGTACAACACACCATCATGACTGACACCTGAATGTCTCAACCCAAGTAAACAAATTTACCAAATTATTAATAAAATAAATTTTTACTAACACACAACTAAAATTTTTAGACTTTTCAATCAACCTGTTCATTGTTTCAATCACTTAAACTTTAACATTAATGGTTTTAAACCTATAATATTTTTCATTTGTAATTCAAATAAATGTCACCTTGTTGTTGTATGAATGTGCTGCTCCACCAGAACTAATAATATAGACTTTTTAATTACCCTAACCTGTCTTGGCATGAAGACTGAATGATAAAATGTATTACCTTGACCAGTTGGTTCAAATAGACTGATGAGCTGAATGAAATACCCTAATGCTCAGTTCAGACCATCAAATTCTCATCAAATTTTCGTTCATACATTTGATGCACTTTTTGTATGAAGCCTTGTCATAACTTTAAAATAACTATTTGATCATATTTTGATGGCGTGCACATTTTTTAATATCTGTATGATTATGCACCCTCCATATCATGTGAACAAACACTAAGAAGAATTTCATCAATCTAGGTCACTAGGTCGTGTTTACATTGACTAAGCTAAGTTATCAAAACAACAGCAGCCTCCAAATAATAATTATGTACTTAATTTAGAAAAAGATGTAATAGAAACATTAGACAATAAATGGGTGAAGGGCATGATGTAATTGAAAGGTATTTATAAATTAAATAGGCTTATTATTTGTACAGCATATATACTATAACCCTGTAACTGTAACACTAATGACTACTTTGTACTTCCATTTGGATCAATGAGAAATTTTATCAGCTCGAGCTCCAGGCAAAGAAAATATTGCTCCTGAGCTCCCTAGCTCCTGATTACAAATAACAATTAGAAATTTAATTCTCCTACCCCCCTTTTTTCTTTTTAGTGCTATCATAGCAAATGGATGCCCCCTTAATTAAATTAAAGAGT
Organism: Lymnaea stagnalis; assembly: GCA_964033795.1. NCBI lineage: Eukaryota > Metazoa > Mollusca > Gastropoda > Lymnaeidae > Lymnaea > Lymnaea stagnalis. Next base: position 97,647 of record CAXITT010000999.1, read on the forward strand.
TCAACTTTTTAAATTACTATAGGCTCAGTATAGGTTAGTTATTATATTGTTGTTCTGTGGCGATCCCTTAGGTCCACTTTTTAATAATTTCCACAGATAACGTAAAATCTTATTATATTATTGTTTGAGTCATGTTATAGACATTTTTTTTTTGGTAGAATGTAGGAAAATGAAAAACTTGACTTTAGATATAATAAATATGTAAATAAGGACCCTTCATATGAGATAGATTCATAATAAAAAGCTTATATTTCTCAAAAATACTGTTATATTATTGTACAAGTATAGTAAAGCTCCCCTGAACATTCATAAATAAAAGTTCATTAATAAAAAAAATTATCAATTTTATTTTTAAATTGATTTAATTGGGAATTTTAGGTGCTATTTGACAAGTTATGAGATACCGGTAGTTAAAAAGAGAATTAGCAGTACTCTTTTTCTTGGTCTGTCAACTGCCGGTGGAAAATAGGTCATTAACTATTTCTTTCCATTTCTTCCATTCTCTAGATATCTTCTCCAGCTCTTGGCAATTTTTATAACCTGGTATATTTTTGTTGACATCCCTTTACCAAGTTTAGGGAAATCATTCCTGATTTATGTATTAAAATGAACAGAACACTCATGTGTAGTACACTGCATTAGATTTTAAAAGTATTAGATTTTAAAAGTTATATTGAGAACAATTATTTATACTTTTATATACTGGTACTCTAATTTAAACTATAAAGATAACATTTTAGAGAGTGGTAATCTCCTTTTAAAATAATTTCAAGATAAAACACCTGATTTAAAACATACAAATACAAGTCCAATCACAAAAACAAGTTCAATCACAGATTTCACAGAACTCAGAAACAAAATTGTATACATTTTATTAAAAAATAAGCAGTCCTAAATGAAGTTATCATTAAGCACTACCATTAGTTGCAGTATTTGTATATTGAAAATAGGATGTCACAATCATCTTTGGCAATGAAAATCTTGTCGTTTCATTGTCTCTCAAGTTAGGGGATTGTAAATGTGTCTCTATTGTTTAATAATTTCTGGAAAAAAGATACATTTTATTTATTACTCATAAAAATATATAAAATACATACATTATAAAGTAATGATCACACTCATTTTACAGTATGAACATTTATTTTTTTAATTATTAAGTAACTGACTTTACTAGTAAGGTATAAACTAACTTGAAATTTAAAAAATAATTTAACAATCATAGGGTATAAATATCTGTTACCAGTACAAAAATATCATATCAGTTTATAAATGTAAAAAAAAAAAAGCTATTTTTAATATTTTCTTGATAAATTATTTACACAAAAATAAAACATGCTTTAAAATCAAATTTACAACAAAAATTAAAAAAAATTGAAGTAATAATATATACAGGATATCCCAGAAGAATTCTCTTTATACGTATAAAAGTCATATACTTCTATTAAAATGTATGTTGAAAAGTATTTTAAATGATTAAAAAATGTAAAATTATTTAGAGAAAAGTAACACGTTAACAAATAAAATTAAATTTAGCATAAACAGAATTAAATGATAATTTACTGAATACTAGTAAAATAAATGTCTGAAATAGAGGTATTTTTTCCCCCTCGATATTGCAAAATTACGGTCAAAGGGAAACAACCATTAAAATAAACAGATTTTTAAAGACGACAGCGATAACTTCCCATTAATTATAATTTTATTTATACGATTCAAGAAAGTTAACTCTTGTCACCTTGGTGAAAGATCGTATTAATTTGGTTACTGTTCCTAATTCTTTATGAAAGTATGGGAACTAACTGCTGTCACCTTGATAGACAAGTTAATTTTTTGAGTTGCCTCTAATTGAGTAATTGAATACTCTTTTATACCAAAAGTTTATTTAACTCAACAATTTTTTTAGCTTTCCTTAGGATAAAGAATTCTTGTGGTCTGGTAGTGTTTGGTTGCTGCATCCATGTACTGGTGTCTTTGCAACGGTCGGGGGGTATGATGTTGCTATTCTAACAGCGGTAAATTCTAACGGCTCCTAGCTGATGCTGTGGTTTGAATTATTTTTCCTAAATTATAGATAAAGAATAATGATAACTTTGTCAGTAATTTTCAAGATACAAAACAAACATTAGTTTTCTTCTGTGCTACTGCTATGATTATTATTTTTTATATGTTAGGAATGGATGGCATTATGGACCATGTTTTCAAGAACATTTTGTTTTTCTCTTTGAAATAAATAAATATTATTTAATTCAAACTGAAAATGTTTTTAAATAAACAGAAAACACAAGTACAAAAGCTTTAATGAGCAAAATTTTAAGCCATATAGTATAGTAAAAAAAGGTTGAAAAGTTAAAACTAATTATGACTTAAATTTTACAAAATGGGGGCAATTAGCTCCAGCATGTTCAATGCCTATATTTTCACATAGGTTTTATGCAATTCTGACAGACCCATTCCATGGCTTCAATATCAGCTTTTTCTGGGATTTCATCATCAAAACTATATTTTAAAAAAATTAAATCTATTTCTACAAAGTAATAACTTTTGTTTTCAATTTAAACACTATCTTTGTAATGTTATATGAATTAAAACATGGATTTTATTAATCAGATCAATATTATTTGGTTGTTTTAATTATCTTTTTAACAGTTGGGGTGTTAAGTCCCTCATATTTAAAATATTCATTTTTATAAACTAATTAAATAAATAAATTATCTACAGAACCATATCTCTTTTACTTTTACAAATGCTTCCTATTCTAAATATTAAACATAACTTTAGTATTAAAGTGCATTTTATAGCTTTTTATAAATAATCTCTAAATCATTCATCCAACTGTCATTTTATTTTGAAAAAACGACCAGCTTCATTTGCTCTACAAATATCAGTATTTTAACTCATTCATTACATACACATATAGTTAAAAACTACAAAAAAGTACTTGCTGAGTTTAGTTGTACTTGTTTTTGTATGTAAACTAAAAAACTTTCACTGTAGAAATAAAATTTCAAGTTAAAAAAAAACAAGCTCCCTCTTAGCTGAGGTTAAATATATTTTCTACAGTCCCAAGCATAATTTAATTGAAGGAAAAAAACGTCTAAACTGGCTTATGAACATTTTTGTTTGATTGTTCTTTGTTGATTATTTGAGTCTGTGTTGTCAATAAAATTAATTTTTAAATTTTGATAATAAATAATTATTCTGAATCCATTTGGGGACAAGTACTAATAATAATAACATTAACATGTATTCAACGTAACAAACCATTTCAAAGCAGAACAGTCACATGTACACATGGAAAATAGGGGCTTTGCATCTCAGCTTTGAATTGTCTTGGCAAATATTAATGTCTTAATAAACTTGCTGAGTTGAAGTGGTTTGGGCAGCTGTTTGAAGTGTTTGTAAAGATTTAAAAACACTGGCGATGTTCTTCTTCGTATCTTAATAATATCTGGATTGCAGAAATGTGCAACATCAATTTATCAATATTGGCTGTCTGTGATTGGTTGCAGTGGATTCCAAGTCAACAATGTTGAAAAACACAACCAAATGCCATCTTTTACTTTTTTTTATTCACAGAGAACAGCTTAGCCATTTGGTCCATGGCATATAAGCCTCCTTTGATTTTGTTGTTATCTCTGGTTTCTTGCATTCAGTTTCACTTTCCATAACTGGACATTTGTGTATTGTGTTCTGGAGCAATACAATTTTCTGCGTCCAGCTCTGGTTTTTTACAAGGTTGTTTGATATACAAAAAAATTGCTTCAGTTGGAGATAATACGCGATCTGTGAAGGGAGTTCGGTTTCAAGTCAATTAAATCATGCCACATATTAAAAAAGAAAAATAACATGAAGAGAGCCATTTACTGTGATATAAGACTATGGGGGTAACCCATCCAGTTGCCATGGATTACCAGAAACACTTTTTCCCATTATTATAACTGTACGGGTGTGCTATACCCAGTCACTAGGGACAGGGTATACTATATTATGTTATTAGTGAAAGTGTTCAATGATATTTCACCATTTTAGTTTATCTTAAACTGCAAATGCAATTTTTGTTTAGTTTGATTTGCGTTAGAAATTTTAAAGGAGAAATAATACCAATTACCAAACCACTGGTAAGAGTAAGTATTAAATTATCACAAGTAACTAGTACAATCAAATACAAGACAAAAATTAGTAGACTCAAAATATGGAGGAAGAAGACTAACTACTTGTAGTACTAATAACTAAAACAACTAATTTAATTTTTTAAAGCAGTTATTTACTGATTATGTAGTCTATCCTCACTTATTAACATTAAGTTCATTGTAGTTATTAGGAAATAACATTAAATGATTAATTACTTGATACATTGCCACTCAAAAAAAGCTTCAAAATTTGGTTGCCCAATAGATTATTGAGCCCATGGACTTAAGTCTATTTAGCCTATTATCTGACCCTTTCAAAAATACAGAATAATATAAAACTAGACAAGCAAGTTTATAATTTCTCTATTTACAGATTGTTTCTGTCAACACATTGGATGATTTCCTTGTTTCTGTCAACACATTGGATGGTTTCCTCCAAGAAGGGATCTGATTGGAAACAATTTCTCTTGATTTCATGGTTTATTGACCCAGGTACTGAATATCTATTAAGTAAATGTATTTCCAGTTTTTAGTTAGTTTTTTTTTATTGCTCCCAAATGATACTCAGTTTGAAAGAGTGAGAAATAAAGACAAAAATATGCCATAATATATTGGAAACTTAAAAAATATAGATAGTAAAATATTTTTGATATTATACACAATTTTAATTTTGGTCATCAGAAATGAGATGCATCCACAATTGGGTACAACTGAGATACTACATCCATGATTGGGTACAACTGAGGTACTACCTTGATTTGGTACCATACAACTGAGATGCATTCATGATGGTGTACCACTGAGTGTGACATAATACATTAATGACTGGCTACCACTGAGATACTACATCCATCATTGGGGTACAATTGATACATCCATGATTGGGGTACAATTGATATACATCCATGACTGGGTACCACTGAGATACTACATCCATGATTGGACAACAGAGATACATCCATGATTGTGTAACACTGAAAAAATACACCCATGTTGGGTACAACAGAGATACATCCATGATTGGATACAAATGAGATACATCTGTGATTGGGTTATTGTACAACTGAGATCCATCCCGAATTGGTTACCACAAATATTTCTTTTAACTGTAGCACTAACAGAGACATCCCTGAACATTAAGTCTTTATCTTTTATTAAGTTAAGACTTCTTGACTTCCAAAATTTTAACATTGGACCACAGATAGTGTTTCCTTACTGAACATTTGACCACCAGAGGTGCCAACAACATGAACATTTGAACCATTATTTTATTTTTGATAGTTATTGTATGGATGGTTTTACTGAATAAAGTGCAAACCCCTTCAAGATGTTCAATAAATGTGTGTATGAACTTGTGAACTAATATCTAAATTTTTGAATGGATGCTTCTATTGATAATTATATTTGTTTTCTTACATGTTATAATTTGAATCTCACTTTACATGTATTTGTATTTGATTTTGTCGACATAAGACTTTGTAGATCTACCCATGTAAATATGTCGTCTAGTATTAGTAAAGGATGTATTTCTCAACTTTCTGTAACTACGAGCTGCTAACTGCCATAAAAAAGGGGCCATTTCATTTCACTGGTCCAGTACAGTTTCTGCTGGCAGGTTACATAAATAGTTCCATCATCTTTTTTTGTTCAGTGTTCAACAAGTCTTGTTTAAAAGGCCAGAATCCTAGTAACAATTCGGTAGTGTGAATGTACTTTAAGACTCTGAACATATACCATTGTAAATATGTTGTCTAGAATCAGTTAAGTTTTTGTGATATTGTATACATTGCTGGTCATCAAATGATAAGACTCGAATTGTGCACAAAAGAGTTTGTTTGGAAACCAGCAATGAAATAACAGGGGCAGTGCAGAATTAAGATGTCAAAGTCCCCCATGTGATATACAAATGTATTTCTGAACACCATCAATGTGAATTCATTGTAAATTTTTCTTGGGAGATCTTGAGATGATGGTGGTTTTTAGCAAATGTTAATCAAATAATAGATTTTGTATGCTACAGGAAAAATATAAAATCCAGGCATTCTATAGATTGATTTTGCATGTTACAGGAAAAATATAAAATCAAGGCATTCTATAGAATGTCCGCCCGGCTATTGTCTTAAGGATTTAGTGCCTGGACTTTTTATAAACAAATAAACATTTAAATTCAAGTAGTAGATCTTATAGAATGCCTGGATTTCACACTTTTCCTGTAACATGTATAAATGGAGGGCTTGGTGGAATAAGGTGCCTACATTTTTTAGGTAGCTTGGATTTCACCAAGTCCTTAAGTTACCAAACAAGTCACCATCAATTTTAACATAATTTTAACATGTTGCTTTTGTAAAGATAACTCACTGTATATCACCAGGAGTATTCATGTTTTCATCTCTTTGGAGATAGTCTCGTGGGGATATTTTTTGTTTTTCTCCCCCTAAAATAAAGAGCATTCATGTTTTCATTTTTCTTTCGTTCAATAAATAAACTTCAAAAAAATTTTATTCGTTACAACACTGTTTTTATTCTTTATTCTATTTATCTTCTACTTTTCCCTCATAATATGTCTTTTATTTTAAACGTCTTTTTCTCTCACATACAATTAGTTAAGCACCATCTATTTATTGAAGCAATGTACATATCACATCTTTGCCTCACATACAATAATAAGCACCATTTATTTATTAAAGCAATGTCACATATTCTGTTTTCTTCATACTCTTTGCCTTGAATTGCTCGGCGCCAACTGAAGAAGATTTGAGTCTTCCCTCATAGTTTTTCTCTTCAATCCTTGAACACCATCTGAAAATAAAAGAAATATTTATCAAGTAAGGTTTGTTATCAGTAAATTAACCTCTCCTTATCTATGCCCATCTTTCCCAAATGCATAAATCATTAATTACTACCATACTTACAGCTAAGAGAACGAATTGGTTTAAATCTATGAGTCATTTTCAATTATTTTACGTAAATCAAGTCATTATAATATGATACAAATAAATTCAAGCATATGAAGGACTCAAGGTAAAAACCAGTGATGTCAGGTTTTGAGAAAATTGAATTTAAAGTTTGAAAATTCCTCATAAAGGTATGAAAATATCTACATATTTATTTATTGACTAAGCTGCTTTTTCAGTTGGACCTATTATTCTATTAATTGGAATGTAGCCACAAGGGATATAACATAGAAATTTTGAAAAACTGACATCACTGGTTTTTCCCTTGAACCCTTCATATGTTTAATCACATTTATCTTAGCATCTCTTCTTTTTGTTACGTTGTTAAATACAGCGAAATTAAAATAAATATTTTGATTAAGCTCAAATTACATTATTTATAATAATTAAATGAGAACTTTATTTAATTTGGCAAATCACAAGCTTTTCAATTTCCTTCAGTGACTTTACTGATAATATCCCTCACCAATGACAGTTTATGGGTTCATACGCTAAACTCATTTCTAATATTATAAAGTCCGATACATATCTACAATCACAGGATCACCAATGATCCCTTTACATAAGAAAATATGGTAATTCAATCAGATGATTTTATCAGTCATGCACAACTTTTTAACTCTCGTAAAATAACCAAAGATAGAATATAAATACAATTGCATTACTTCATTAACATGAGCAGTGGTAATATCAGGTCAACTTTTCTCTCCCATTAGTTTAATAGGTTTACTGTCGGTTTTGTTAGGGTCCAAGTTTCACTTGCTTATATCTTTTTACTTTTGAAAATTTTCTGACTACTGAAGTGTTCCCTATTTCCTGCCGATATTCTTTCTTCGATATTATTTCTGTTAGTAATTCATTTCTTTCATTTAATAAATATCCTAGGTATATGAATTGATTTACCTTTTCAAGTGTTTTTTTAATTTTTAAACTAGAAATTTTTGTAGTAGGGGTGGGTCACAACAGCATTAGGACAGTTGAGAACCCCTTTTATAACTCTAACCAATTTTAGATTAAATAGCATGTATGACGGTGAGTCTCCTTCCTTAGGCCTCGTCTAATCTGAAATTCCTTTGAATATTCTCCCTTAACCTCATAATCAAACGTTTTTTTCAGTTATTTTATGAATCAGTCTTATAAAGATATTTTCTTTTCTGGTTTTGGTTATGTTCACTTAGGCCTCGTCTAATCTGAAATTCCTTTGAATATTCTCCCTTAACCTCATAATCAAACGTTTTTTTCAGTTATTTTATGAATCAGTCTTATAAAGATATTTTCTTTTCTGGTTTTGGTTATGTTCGCTGCTGCATCCATGTACTGGCATCTGTGCAACGGTTGGGGTATGATGTTGCTATTCTAACAGCTCCTAGCTAATGCCAGGGCAGCCTTTCGACCGAAAGTCGAGTTCACAGTGACATTGTGCGTGGGAAGAAGGATCGTTTATACTGCACTGAGGCACTTTGAAGCATTAGCTATTTTTTCGAGTGTAATTGTTTAGCTTCTGTGGGGTGAGGTACGTGCCTGCTGGGATGGCCCGCACCAGTCCCATGACCACTTTATATAAGAATATCGGAGAGGAGTGGTGGATTTGTCGCGGTACGTTGAATTGCGTTGAATTCGCTCCATCTTGTCCATGTCTTGCTTAAGGTGTGGGTCCCAGATGATCGCAACATATTCTAGTAGTGGATGGACGAGTGAGAGATAGGCATTTCGTTTGCAGGAAGTTGGGCCATAATGCTTGTTGGAGAATTGTCTCCTTTAGCCTTTAGTGAGTACATATAGGTTGATGTTTTTTTTTCTTGAGATGGTCATTATGTATTATTTGGTTTCATTAAATTTCATGCCCCAATTGTCCGCTCAATTCATAAGGCACTTCAAATCTGTTTGGAGGTGGTTGTGGTCATCGTAGCCGTTTATCTCTCTGTAGACAACACAGTCATCTGCAAACAACCTCACTTGAGATGTTTATGTGACACAGGAGAAGAAGGGGGCCCAGCACTGTGCCTTGTGGAACTCGTGATTCTGATCGGACACAGTCTACCACTACTTGCAAGGTACGTTGTGTTAGGAATGTTGAGAACCAGGAGTGAAGGTTGCAGGTAATGCCGTAGTGGTGGAGCTTATTTAGAAGAAGGCTGTGTGGAACAGTGTCAAAGGCCTTTGAGAAGTCGAGAATAGCCATGTCAACCTGGTTTTGATGCTGTCAT
>CAXITT010000999.1:123322-134697 GCA_964033795.1 Lymnaea stagnalis
CCCCCCCCCCTACTCAGCGACATGTCTTTTCTGTTCTGTGGCTTAACTAAACCCCGTTGCTCCTTCTCAACAATAAGCTAACTCGCTCTAAATTAAGTATATTCCTCTCACCCATTGCTCCCCTCAAATCCATCATTCCCTTTAATCCATGCCCCCCCCCTGCCTTTGTAGATGTTTCTTCCCTACCTCCAAACTGTGTCTCTCCCGTCTGACAAAGAAGCAGTGATAACAGAACGGAGTTGTGGTTCTTCCCACTTCTTTTTTTTTTTTTTTTTTTACTCCGGCATCAAGGTAACACCATGACATGCTCTAAATAGGGGATAATCCTACAATTTTTCGTAATCGTTTCTTTGTGTTATGTTACGTCCCTTTAACATCTTCCCTTTCATTGAGAAATCGCCTGCCCTTTTATTACAATCAGTTTAAATAATCATGTATCACAAAACAGAGACATCTTTTAAGCTGATGGTTGTAAATGTCTTAAATTGTCTCAGAAGTGTCTTCATTCACTCTGATTGAGATAAATATTAAATCTCCAATCATAAATAACAATCATTCTAAACATGTATTATAAACATACATCATAAAAATGCATTATAAACATACATTATAAAAATGCATTATAAACATATATTATAAACAAGCATTTTAAACATGCACTATAAACATGTATTATAAACATACATTATAAACATGAATTATGAAATACAGTATAAACATTCATTACAAACATACATTATAAACATGAATTATGAAAATACATTATAAACATTCATTATAAACATACATTATAAACATGAATTATGAAAATACATTAAAACATTCATTATAAACATACATTATAAACATTAAATATGAAAATACATTATAAACATTCATTATAAACATACATTATAAACATGAATTATGAAAACACATGATAAACATTCATTATAAACATGTATTATAAACATACATTATAAACATGTATTATACACATACATTATAAACATGTATTATACACATAAATTATAAACATGTTTTATACACATGACCTACATTATAAACATCAATAAAACACATACATTATAAAAATGTATTATACACATACATTATAAACATGCATTATACACATACATTACAAAACCAATTACATAATCCGTATATAATGGAAAGAAAAGTCAGAAGCAAAGACACACAATGGCGCTTTGTGTGGATCCGCCCTCTCCTTCTACGTCAGTGGTTAGGGAAGTTGGTGTTGTTGTTGTCGTTTTCTGAATAGGAGGTGCAATAATTTAAGGACAATGAAACCTCTTCTCTCTTCTAAACTTGCTTTTTTTTTCTATCGTGCCCCCCCCCAATCGTGCCCCCCCCCCAACACACCGCCACACACACCCCGACGCACACACCCACACGCGCGTGCTCACACACACATTCAACCCCACCCACATACCTACACACCCACGCGACCGCACCCACCCACCAACCTACATCCATCCACATCCACCCACCCACCTACATCCATCCACATCCACCTACATACCTACGTCCATCCACATCCACCCACACACACACACACAACCACACACATACACTTGACACTCGCACGCACGCCCAATCCATGCGTGCGCTCTGGTCGTGTAAAATCTTAAGAGGACCACACAACAAACACAGGACAGGAAGTCCGTCACGAACAGTACCATCCTGGGAAACAGAAGATTTTATTAGGAAATAATCTAACACTTCAGATTATGGGAGAATCTTCAAGATCACAATACCAAAATAATAAACGGGACTTTCAACTGTGTAACCTTTCAACTGTGTAACCTTTCAAAGGTGTACCCTTTCAACTGTGTAATCTTTCAACTGTGTAACCTTTCATCTGTGTAACCATTCAACTGTGTAACCTTTCAACTGTGTAACCTTTCAACTGTGTAACATTTCAACTGTGTAATCTTTCAACTGTGTAATCTTTCAACTGTGTAACCTTTCAACTGTGTAATCTTTCAACTGTGTTATCTTTCAACTGTGTAATCTTTCAACTTTGTAACCTTTCAACTGTGTATTCTTTCAACTGTGTAATCTTTCAACTGTGTAACCTTTCAACTGTGTAATCTTTCAACTGCGTAACCTTTCAACTGTGTTATCTTTCAACTGTATAACCTTTCAACTGTGTAACCTTTCATCTGTGTAACCATTCAACTATGTAACCTTTCAACTGTGTAACCTTTTAACTGTGTAGCCTTTCAACTGTCAAACCTTTCAACTGTGTAACCTTTCAACTGTGTAACCTTTCAACTGTGTAACCTTTCAACTGTATAACCTTTCAACTGTGTAACCTTTCATCTGTGTAACCATTCAACTATGTAACCTTTCAACTGTGTAACCTTTTAACTGTGTAGCCTTTCAACTGTCAAACCTTTCAACTGTGTAACCTTTCAACTGTGTAACCTTTCAACTGTGTAACCTTTCAACTGTGTAACCTTTCAACCGAGTAACCTCTAAACTGAAAACAACGATAGGGAACAGATAAAAGGTGGATGACGATGTTGACGTCAAACGTGACATTCTATGGAACTCTTCGCTTGTGGCTACCGAGGCAACAACACGCACGGAACACAACATTCCTTACCCATATTTCTGTTGGCATTGCCTTCTGTGGTGTTTGTCTCTGTGATCGTTCTAGGCTAATGTCCTTTTTCGAAGTTAAACGAAACACATTTGTTTGTCTCTAAGACCGTTCTAGGCTGATGTCCTTGTTCAAACTTTAACGAAACACATTTATTTGTCTCTAAGACCGTTCTAGGCTGCTGTCCTTGTTCAAAGTTAACGAAACACAGTTGTTTGTCTCTGGGACCGTTCTAGGCTGATGTTCTTGTTCAAACTTTAACGAAACACATTTGTTTGTCTCTGGGACCGTTCTAGGGTGATGTCCTTGTTCAAACTTTAACGAAACATATTTGTTTGTCTCTAAGACCGTTCTAGGCTGATGTCCTTGTTCAAAGTTAACGAAACACATTTGTTTGTCTCTAAGACCGTTCTAGGCTGATGTCCTTGTTCAAAGTTAACGAAACACAGTTGTTTGTCTCTGGGACCGTTCTAGGCTGATGTTCTTGTTCAAACTTTAACGAAACACATTTGTTTGTCTCTGGGACCGTTCTAGGCTGATGTCCTTGTTCAAACTTAAACGAAACATATTTGTTTGTCTCTAAGACCGTTCTAGGCTGATGTCCTTGTTCAAAGTTAACGAAACACATTTGTTTGTCTCTAAGACCGTTCTAGGCTGATGTCCTTGTTCAACGTTAACGAAACACAGTTGTTTGTCTCTGGGACCGTTCTAGGCTGATGTCCTTGTTCAAAGTTAACGAAACACATTTGTTTGTCTCTAAGACCGTTGTAGGCTGCTGTCCTTGTTCAAAGTTAACGAAACACAGTTGTTTGTCTCTGGGACCGTTCTAGGCTGATGTTCTTGTTCAAACTTTAACGAAACACATTTGTTTGTCTCTGGGACCGTTCTAGGGTGATGTCCTTGTTCAAACTTTAACGAAACATATTTGTTTGTCTCTAAGACCGTTCTAGGCTGATGTCCTTGTTCAAAGTTAACGAAACACATTTGTTTGTCTCTAAGACCGTTCTAGGCTGATGTCCTTGTTCAAAGTTAACGAAACACATTTGTTTGTCTCTAAGACCGTTCAAGGCTGCTGTCCTTGTTCAAACTTTAACGAAACACATTTGTTTGTCTCTAAGACCGTTCTAGGCTGCTGTCCTTGTTCAAAGTTAACGAACCACAGTTGTTTGTCTCTGGGACCGTTCTAGGCTGATGTCCTTGTTCAAAGTTAACGAAACACATTTGTTTGTCTCTAAGACCGTTGTAGGCTGCTGTCCTTGTTCAAAGTTAACGAAACACAGTTGTTTGTCTCTGGGACCGTTCTAGGCTGATGTCCTTGTTTAAACTTTAACGAAACTAAACGACCTTTGTTTTCCTTATTTTTTTAATGTGCTGAAAATGTACAATGCAATAAAAAACATTTTTTTTTATTAAATTCCCATATGTTTGGATCAACAAAAGAAGCCAATATATCTTCTCTTAGGTCCATAATTAATTTTAAATAAAATGCACTTCTTCGGCTGTCATAAAGAAATCAACCTCTTTTTTTTATTTAAAAAAATAGAAAAAAAAAGTGTTCAGTTTCAGTGTAAATGCTTATTTATATTAGGAATTCTGACACCACGTTAGCTCTTTTTCTTTTTATCTTTTTGAAGGGGATGGGTGGGGGAGGAGGCGCGGTTGGTGGGGGATTGTCTCTTATTAAAACCCTTTTTTTTTTTTTTTGCCCTTCAATCTTTCAACACAACAGTCATGGACCTTGAACCCATGTGTGTTGGAAACCTTTGCATTGCTAAGGGTCAAATATTTCATGTTAGAGTGACGCCCCCTTTTAAAAGGTTTCTCCCGTACATTTATAATGTAAATGTTAGTTGGTTGTAACACCCATAGAAAACAAGCATAAGTGTCTGAGCTAAACTTAAATTTAATTTACAATTATTTAAAAGAGAAAATAAAACCACGTTGGCAAAATAGTTCAAAACATGCAAGAGCCAGAAGAGAAAGCTCAAAGAGCCGCAGATTGCCGACTCACTGCCTCAATGCCACCCACACACCCCCCACCCCCCCCCCCCCCCCCCCCCCCCCCCCCCCCCCATTTTGACTCAAAAAAAAACCCACACAAAAAAAACAACAAGCGATTAATTTGCTTTGCTTCAGTCCGGAATGATGTCACGCATGCACGCACTTGAATCCGGACTAGGAAACTAAATACATAGAAATGGATCAAATTGGTTTGAATGACTTCAAGTGACTGGCGACAAGTGTAATGCCTTCATTCGACGCCACCATGGGCGGCATCAGTTGTGTGTGTGGGGGGGGGGGAAGTGGTATTAGTCTAAGCAGCCTTTTTTACACTGTCACTTTAGTAAACCTTGCAATTTTGAAAATTAGAGAAGATGGCCTAACGTTTTTAAAACAAACAAAAAATTTCTTTTAAACAAACAGACATTGGACTGTTATACAACCCGTGCCGCATTTAAGTGATCGATAGGGGACTACTTTTATTCTTTTTTTCAGAATCTGCCACTTGGCCCATTCACTCATTGAGTTTCAATAGCCATAACCACAGTGAGTCCTTCATTTAGGCTAATTATGGTGTAATATTTTTTTATTTTTTTTGGTGGTGTAGGGGGTTGTGATGTTAAATAAGGTATCACTTCAGTGTCAGATGTTTCTCGGAAAGCACTGGGCAAACATTTGTTTCCTAAATAAACAAAAACAATATTTAAAAAAAAAAACATCGTCGAATCTTAACCCCTGCGTGAAATGTTTTGGCTGGCGTTTAAAGAAGAGTCACTTCAGCATCAAACTAGACGTGTCAGTGAATGCAGAGTCTAAAGTAGAGACGGAGGGATTCTCGGTGAGGCGTCCGCTTCAAAGGTAAAATGTCAGTCAGTGAGGCTGTTCTCGTCATTCAACGCTGGTAAAATGTCAATCAGTGAGGCTGTTCTCGTCATTCAACGCTGGTAAAATGTCAATCAGTGAGGCTGTTCTCGTCATTCAACGCTGGTAAAATGTCAATCAGTGAGGCTGTTTTCGTCATTCAACGCTGGTAAAATGTCAATCAGTGAGGCTGTTCTCGTCATTCAACGCTGGTAAAGTGTCAATCAGTGAGGCTGTTCTCGTCATTCAACGCTGGTAAAGTGTGTATCATATTCTTTTTATGCTTGATATGCAATTTGTTTAGATTGAGGCAATTTTTTTGTAGGCATACGAGGACGTCTGTTTATCCATTGATGTCCGTGTGTAACCCGTGCATCCATCCATGGATATATCAATGAGCACTAAAATTAAAAGCGTTTCATGTCACTATTCATATACATATATATGTATTGCCTGGTCTCGCGATAAATCGTTTTTAAAATGTTTTTTTAGACTGCCCTTAACTATTTCATTGGTAGGATTACTTTCATTAACAAGATTTATCAATTTTTGCTCCATGATTGCTTGAAGCGCTTAAAGATGTGTACATTAAGGACCAAAAAATTGCCGTTCCCATGCTCTCAGCCGAAGACACTTGTCAGAACATAGTCTCACATATTATGGCTGCAAGCGAAAGAAGCCCGTTAACCCATTTTGCTCTAAAATTGTACACTCTACACCAACATGGCGCGTTTTTACTTGAGTTAGTATCACAACACATTGCAATTCGTTCATTGTTGGTCCGCCACTCTTCCAATAAACGCGCAACACCAGATACTTGAGACTCTACAGTACTGGGTGCTTGGCACTCTACAGTACTGGGTGCTTGGCACTCTACAGCACTGGGTGCTTGGCACTCTACAGTACTGGATGCTTGAGACTCTACAGTACTGGATGCTTGAGACTCTACAGTACTGGGTGCTTGGCACTCTACAGTACTGGATGCTTGAGACTCTACAGTACTGGGTGCTTGGCACTCTACAATACTGGATGCTTGAGACTCTACAGTACTGGGTGCTTGGCACTCTACAGTACTGGGTGCTTGGCACTCTACAGTACTGGATGCTTGGCACTCTACAGTACTGGATGCTTGGCACTCTACAGCACTGGATGCTTGAGACTCTACAGTACTGGGTGCTTGGCACTCTACAGCACTGGATTGCAGCTCTCTGGAACACAAAGAAGCTGATTTATTCCGATTCCTCACAGAATGACCGGACGTCGATCAACCTTTTCATTCCCAGTGAGGCCAAGAGGAAGCTGTCCATCCCAGTGCACTACCAGGGCTCTAACAGTGCACTACCAGAGCTCTACAAGTACACTACCAGGGCTCTACCAGTGCACTACCAGGGCTCTACCAGTGCACTATCAGGGCTCTACCAGTGCACTAACAGGGCTCTACCAGTGCACTACCAGGGCTCTACCAGTGTACTACCAGGTCTCTACCAGTGCACTACCAGTACTATCCAGTGGTACCGATTATTTTTGAAATTCGTTATTTACATGGTGTATCCACAAAATACACCACTTTTATAATGTATGAGCAATTGTATCGCTTGTTTTCCAATCAATGTGTATAGACGACGATGAGAAGAAAAAAAAAACTAAATAAGATTGAATTGAATAGGAAATGTGCAGAAAGATGTTATTCTTGTTTTATGAAAAGTTTGTCAGACAATACACTTTTTAAACTTAGAAAATTTGGACCACCTTAACATAGTATATGAATATACAAGAACCAAGAAAAGATAAACAAGTAAAAAAATTATCGATCTGCTTTTGAACTTGCATTTTCCATCACTGGTGCAGAACACAATGACAAGGATCCGTTGGCACGCCATAGACAGTGTAGACACCATGGACGGCCACAAGGCTCCAGTTCTTGTTCTGATGACGCAAGGATTTTTACCCACTTCTCGTCTCATGTTCCTTTGACGAAAATGTCGTAATGATACGTTCATAACGTGCTGAAATGATAAAATTGTTTGTTTCGGGGTCTAGTTTTGACATACTCACCCTGTTTATATATAATAGATACGATTATAGGTAGAATTTAGTTGTACATCTATTTACTTTTTCTTGTTTCGTTATTTTCTAATTGATGCATTTTGTACATTTATACCACTACATAATTGTGTATCCACAGCAACTTGGCGAACAATCTATCCTACTTCGGGTGACGAATTTTTGATCGATTTCAGGCGTTGCAGATCTAGAGATCTGAATATAATCTGACCTAAAGATCCGGTGAGTTGTTTCGCACATCACGATGACAGAACCATCGCTACCCGAGGCTGACAATGTCGCGATGCGACAAGTATTGAATGTCACAGCACCATCTTTCAATGTCTCGATCGTCACAAACTTCAGCAACTCCTCCGGCGAATTCGACAGTCACGAGAATGCGAAACTGAGGCTTCTAGAGGCTAATGACGAGGTGGCGTTGGAGCTGCTGCCCGTGATGCTGTTTCTGGGACTGCTCAGCATCCTCGGAGTTGTGGGCAATGGCTTCGTATGCTTCATCTTCACGCGCAAGTTCTCCAAAAACTCCCAGAACCTTTTGATCGTTCTCTTGGCGGTCTTTGATCTCCACACTTGCGTTCTGACGATACCCTACGAAATAATCGATCTCAGATTCTACGTCTACTACATATTCGATACCGACGTCATCTGCAAGGTATTCAAGTTCGTCAACACGTTTTGCAACGCGGGGTCGATACTCGTTCTGCTGGTCATCGCCGTGGACAGATATCGAAAGGTCTGCAAGCCTTTAAACAGCCAGCTCCAGCTACAGAGTATTCGAATCACTTTCATCTTAATTTTTGTCATTTCGGCCTGTTACTCAATTCCGATATTTTTCCTGTATGGTTACAGGACAATCCAATCAAATATTATTCACGGGGCCAAAAGTCGAGACTGCTCCACACCGGATGGAATCGATACCCTCTATCCGACTGTGTTTAATGGAGTACTCTTTTTAACATTCGTTATCATATCCATCGCTCTCATTATCATGTACAGCAAGATTCTCGCAGAGGTCAAACGAAGAAACAAGCATAAAAAGAGAAATCGGCCATACAGAATCAGCTATGGTGACACGAACAATATTTCACAGGGCTCAGACGACGATCAAACCATAAAGGAGGTGACGCATGCAATCTCTATTTTAAATGGGACATCCACCCAAAATTGTGCGGACGTGAAGATGTTGGGGGCCGCGAATTTAGGAAATACTGAAAATGAAACACCGATAATTGATGAAAATCAACATTTTCTATCACGTGGAGCTTTAGCGGAGTTAGACAGTAATAACAACAAGAGTGCGTCAAAATACATTCCTGGGATGGCTTCGTGTGCCTCTAGCATTCAGTATCTGAGTCCGGGCTCTCTAGAGAGCAGAGTTTCTGTTCAACGGTCCGTTAGCGACGTCACCCCGGAAGTGCAGACCCAAATGGCGTGGGTCTCACAGGGCGCGTGCGCAGGGAAAATGACTTCCCAGGCGGGTCTCATGCGCGGTCGCAGCGACCCGCGTCCAAAAAGTGAGACGATGATGGTAAGGCAGCTCCCGGGTTCAGGTCTCCCGAATACAACCGTAAGAGATTACCTTGCCGGACAGACGCTGGTGCAGGCGGGCGAAAGATCCGCGTCGTCGAGAAAGCGCCGTCGTGCCAGACAGCAGACGACGCTGGTGGCATTTTCTGTGACCTCCGTCTTCGTCCTGAGCTTCCTGCCTCACCTGACCCTCATGATCGCCAAGCTGGTCATCTTCCCTGGGTTCGACCTCGACCTCAGGGGTGCGGCCTTCGTTGCGTACAACGTGTTTGTGAGGAGCTACTTCGTCAACAGCATGTGCAACCCGTTCATCTACGGCATCCTCAATGCTCAGTTCAGACTGGAGGTCCAGAGAATTCTAAGGAGCGTTTGCTGCAGGGCGTGATCAAAAGAATTTTTGAGTTTACTTCCATATTTTTTTTTTTTTTAATATAACGTATTCGACGATGGTGTCAAGGACGTTTTAAAGGAGTGCATAAATTATTTGTATTTCAAAAAAATCTAAATATATTTCAAAAAACTATATCCATTTAATATGTGTAAAAAATGAATTTGATCTTCTGTTGCAATTTAAGAATTTTAGAGGTATTTTCTGTTAAGGAGAATAATTATTTACTGCGCTGAGTGTTCATAGTAGTGTCATCAACGGTTACATCTGTAGTGTTTCATTGAATAATAAAACTGAATCTTATATTTATTTTAAACACCGTCTTATGTAAACTGTTGAGATGGTTTGAATGAATTCATTCAACTGGACGTGTAAAAGTATGAAATTATTAAACTGTATACCTATGTTTTCTTTGGAATTTGAAAGTTTAAAGGGGGTTAGCTATTATAATAGCAGAAATCACAGCAAAACATAAGCATTTACCAGTTGCCTGTGTGCATCAAACAATTTGTTTTAATGTACCTGATACTGTTATCATGTTCTCATTTTTTTAAAAATAATTGTATATTCATTAAAGGAAATGCACTTGCTTTACGATGAACCATGATGCACATTTGATAATGTATTTAGCGATAGATGAGGCGGCTCTCTGGTGGATGAGATGTGACTCTTTCAATGAAGAGATAGGGCTCTTTGAAGGAATATATGGGGCTCTTGAAGCAATAGATGGGGACCTTTGATTGAATAGATGGGGCTCTTTGAAGGAACATATGGGGCTCTTGAAGCAATAGATGGGGACCTTTGATTGAATAGATGGGGCTCTTTGAAGGAACATATGGGGCTCTTTGAAGTAATAGATGGTGACCTTTGATTGAATAGATGGGGCCCTTTGAGTGAATAGAAGGAGCCCTTTGAGTGATTAGATGGAGCACTTTGTGTGAATTATTGGAGTCCCTTTTGCGTGAAAAGATTGGGCCCTTTGAGTGAATAGATAGGACCCTTTGAGCGACTAGATGGGGCCCTTTTGTGTGACTAGAAGGAGCCCTTTGGATGAATTGATGCGACTCTTCGAAGGATTAGTTGAAAATTAATGAAAAAAATACGTGTACCTCAATTTTCTATTACTTACTTCAGGTGAATCAAATTTTCCAAAATATGTTTTTTCGAAGAAGATTAACGTTAAAATAACTCTTTAAAAAAAGATTTAAAAAAAAAAGAGTTTCCTACCCTATGACAAATAACTCCTACATTCATAGTTTTTTGTTTGTTTGTTTTTTGTTGTTTTTTTAAAAAATTTTTATAATTGATTTTTTTTTTCTTCAGTTTCTTGTGCAATCTTTTTTCACCTTGACGTGAATTTTTGTTTTACATATATTAACAATATTAAAATGCATAAAACTTAAATGTGTTTCCTAATATTTTCATGGGAAAATAGTTTGTTCAATAATAAAGCACGGCTTTCAAGAACACTTAAATATGAATTTGATTTTTTCTTTAATGTCTCGTGTACTGTTGTTTTACGCATGTTGAATTTTGGGAAAAAAATCTTTTAAATTTATTCGCCGTGCTTTTTTTTAATGTAATTGATGTTTATCTACATTTATTTAAACGTTTATTAATTTTTATTATGTACATTTATGCTTGGAATAATAAAATAAAATTTGTAGCGTTGTTTTTTTTATTGACAGATTGTTTACTTTCAATTAATGAGTGGGTTCTATGAGTTTAAAGTAGGGCAAATGGAAACTTCAGTAGATTTATAGACCTGAATTCGGCATTTAGCTGACCCGATTAAGAAATATGGGAATACAGTTACTCCATAACACCCCCCCCCCTCTTAAAAATTTTTTTTTCTCCCTCTTCTATATCTTAAGGGTCCACGATATGAGCTGTCCCGATATAGAAACATGGGAATACTGTTACCCC
>CAXITT010000999.1:147372-175796 GCA_964033795.1 Lymnaea stagnalis
GGGGAGGGAAGGGGGTTCTTGGGAGTAAGAGAGGCAGGTGGTAAAGGTATTTGGACTCAAACACGTTCAACCTCGATGTTTGAGGCGATGACCTTCCTTCCTTTCTTTCTTTCTTTTTTTTTTTGTTGTTTTTTTTTTTTGTTGTTTTTAATGACTGTGGGTTCTCTGGAAGACACTTCGACCTTGACCTCCTAGTTTTGGTAGAGAAGCCATAACCGAACATAAATCAATAACTGCTTGACTGACATCGGTTCGGGAAGGAAAAAATTAGGAGCTGAAATGTGGCGTCTTCCCCCGGGCTGTCCTACAGCTGCTGGTCAGTTTGTGAGAGAATCCTTCTCATTACGCCCTTCTAGAGTCTTTATCACGAAACAGACGGCGATGGAAATGAATAAGGAAATGAAGCAGGCGAACTTTTTTCTACGTCAAAGTGTGTCATTTCTACTTCATGCAATAGACAGTCTCCTTCATATTTTGGGCAGAAAATCGCCACCTCCTCCAGGTGGCAGAAAGCCCTCTCCGGACACATGCATCCACCCCCCTTCCACTCCTTGTTCTGCTCCACTGCGGCCAAAACAAAGACCAACAACTTTATTTGAATTTTCATGTTTGTATACAGGCCTGACATTGTCACAGTTCATGTTGAACGGCTCGGTAATGCATTCTTTGCAAATGTTAATTAACAGTTCATCATTAATATATCTGAAAGCATACGAAATTGCGCGTTTCCGACGACACCAGTAACTCAAAGCCAAGCAATGAAAATGTTCAGGGTTACAGTTTAAGGGTGTTGTCACGTTCAGGGTTACAGTTTAAGGGTGTTGTCACGTTCCGTGTTACAGTTTAGGTGTTTTGTCACGGTCAGTGTTACACTTTAGGTGTGTTCTTACGTTCAGTGTTGCAGTTTAGAGGTGTTTTCATATTCAGTGTTACACTTATGGTGTGTTGTGGATTTTTTTAATGAATTTGGCTTTTTGTAACGTATATATGTTAACGCCATGTATATGAACTGTCAAAATAGAGTTTGTCATTTCTACGACAGGAAAACGTCACATCGCAGCGCGTAATGTTACTATTATTTGACAATTTTTTCGTAACTCATGGCTTCTTACAATGTATTTCCCCATACATACAGCCTTAAAAATGTGTTTGTAAAATCTTTCGTCAAATAAAGTAGTAAACACGTTTTCGCCTAGGTTAAGACCTATACTGCTGGCTCACATTAACGTAGAAGTTACCGAACAGCTGACGAGTGATTGGCCAAACTGAATACCAGGATATTTTACTTAGATTTGCAGGCTCAGATGTTCTATTAATAGATCTCCGCCATTGAGGAAAACCCTTGTGGTTTTGGTAAAACTGTGTTTTGCTGACGTAACTGGGCCGATTACACAATTAGTATCTGATTTTAACTGTGATTGTTGCAATAGTTACTTGCTGCCATCGTGACACTAATGACCATCAAGTAAAAACTTGTTGCAATAGTTACTTGCTGCCATCGTGACACTAAAGACCATCAAGTAAACAAATTGTTGCAATAGTTACTTGCTGCCATCGTGACACTAAAGACCATCAAGTAAAAACTTGTTGCAATAGTTACTTGCTGCCATCGTGACACTAAAGACCATCAAGTAAAATCTTGTTGCAATAGTTACTTGCTGCCATCGTGACACTAAAGACCATCAAATGAAAAATTGTTGCAATAGTTACTTGCTGCCATCGTGACACTAAAGACCATCAAGTAAAAAAAGTGTTGCAATAGTTACTTGCTGCCATCGTGACACTAATGACCATCAAGTAAAAAACGTGTTGCAATAGTTACTTGCTGCCATCGTGACACTAAAGACCATCAAGTAAAAACTAGACATAACAATGATTAGTTACCATAAACTTTTTTTTTTGACGTTGCTGTAGAGAGATATGAGAGCAGTTGCGTGATAGCTTAGGTCAACAAAAAGTTAGCGGTGGAGACATTGCAGAGACAATAACAACAAACAAAACAAAACAAAAAAAATCCAACAAAGCCAACAATAATGTTATCGTTACGGTTGGACGAGTCACCCGTGTCTGTCTTCAATCCCTGCTTTTGTCTCAAACGCTGATCTATGAACCGATCACCCCGGCGTGATCGATAATTACTACGTTCACGCCCTATCGATCACATCTGCTCCTGCGTTTATGTGCCCCCCCTCCCCCTTTCTGCAAATGGGAGCTCCTATTAGCAATCAAATTTTTTTTGGGGTCTATTATCAGGCAACGGTGCTGAATGGGTTGAGGGTATCGGAGGATTGGGTCACGCTTGGAAGGACACTGGTATACTTCATGTCGTGTCTGCTGGCCGGGAGGTTGGGGGGGGGGAATGTATGCTGAGAAGTCTGGAATGAAGATAATGAGGAGGAATTCTATCGTTTCATTTTTGATTGATCGTTTTGCGTAGTCTTGTGATCGCGTTCATTTAAGCAACAGATTTTTAAGACGCGTTCATTGGTTTTCCTGGAAGTGAAGTCGCTCAAAAGTTAGGAGCTTAAATTTGCGTGTGTCATTCTTAAAGATGATTAAAAAGTGAACTGAAGAGTATTTTAACAAAACAAAACATAAAGGGACTATTTTTCTTTCTAAGTAAGTATAAAGAAATGAAAAGAAAAAGAAAAGGAATCTTATATGTGATGCTTTTTAAAAAAAAAATATTCTTTTTAAATCTAAAAATTTAAATAGAAAAACAAGACTGAAAATGGTGCGTTGAGCCCGTCTAAAGTGATTGGCGAATGCTCTACAAATGAGCCGGTCTGGTCAACATCAAGCTTGTGGACTGGAGTTCAATCCACAGAAAACGCCTAGACAAGCACAAAGAACACCAAGCACCCCGGGCCGGATGGGGCTCGTTGGCCTTGAATGGCTGCTCATCTAAGAGAAGGCAAGCCTGATCTCAAACCCATGGGGTGGAGTCCCATAGGCGGTACGACATTGACACAGTGAAGATTCTGACATCTTCTGCGTCGTTTGAACGCATGTAGAACACAGTGAAGGACACTGGAAAAAAAAAACAACATTGCTGGTCATCTACCACATCCTGGTCTATTTCCAATCGTCTTGGCTAAGTTTTCCCATTGGATAAAATAGAAAAGGACGAGAGAGTGAGGCTGACGAATCGACTCTCTCACTTTGATCAAAATACAACTCAAGTCAAGGCTACTTACTCCTCAAGCCTTGGTTACTTTTGCACGTGGTTGACGAACAATAATATTGTCTCCAACATTAAATACGAAACGATAAAAAAAAAATAATTCTAAATTACTTCGGCTTTATATAATTTTTTTTAAAATTGTAGTTAAATAGTTAAAATGATGCCAATGTGTTGAACTAAATTTAGCAAGTCTCTTGTTTTCATTGCTACTATTAAATGAATGGTAGTATTGTTAGTAAAGAACATTAAAAAAGAGGCTGCCGACCGTTGCCTTCTAGGCCACGTCCCGCTTTTAAAAATGTCTCATAAGACTATTCGCAGAATTCAAATGAGAAAATTCTAATTTCTGAATTCAATAATTTGTGGGGAAAAAAAAATGAGTTTCTTAAACAATTTAGGTTTTCATTTAAACAGAATCGTATGCATTATTCGTCGCTTATAAAGATATATATAGTTAATATGCAATATTTTCAGAAATAATTTAACCGCAAATAAACAGTGTTTCTGCAGTCGTAGTACTCCACGTGTGAACCAATGTTGTTTCTTAGACGTCAATGTAAACTATTTCCGAATCAGTGCTCTCCTTCGACTACGCCTTATCATCCAATACACATACAATACGCTCTAAAAACCCACATACACTTCAAACTATGCCCTCTCTTGATCTCCTTTTGTTTAGTCCAGGTTCGATTATGGATTTATTGATCCGATTGAAGCGCAAAGCTTAATTTCTGGACAAACAATGAGCGAATGGGAAAGTTGTAGTCTCCAACCCATCGCTTTCTATTTGAAGGTGCACACGAGAATTTGCAAAGTAATTCTTTGGGGAACAAATCTATATATATCTATCTACTTTTGAATACACTAGTTAAATGATGTAAGATTCATTTATAAGAGTTAAGGATGGCTGATTTGTATGATTTATTTTTAAATGGCTGGAAGATATCGAAAGTGTGTTTGTTGTGTAATATTTTCTTTTGCTTTTCTGAAATATTTGCTGCAATCATTCTGCAGTGTAAAAGCAGGTGGGTCATTAGTATATTAATATAGTTCAGTGGTGTGAAAAAAAAACGTGTGGTTGCAAGTCATTGGGGGGGAGGGGGGGAGAGAGATTAATTGGGATCCTTACAAAGTGCGGTACCTGTATCCATGTTTTGTTTAATTCTCTGCCTCACACCCCCCCCCCCCCGTTGTTATATTCCATTTTTTTTTTTTCAAAATCGATGCCGTTTTTTTTTTAGGGGGGGGGGGGGGAGAGAGTTTAATTGGGATCCTTACAAAGTGCGGTACCTGTATCCATGTTTTGTTTAATTCTCTGCCTCACACCCCCCCCCTCGATGTTATATTACATTTTTTTTTTTTCAAAATCGATGACGTTTTTCTTGTAACATTCCAGCGATGACCATGGCCGGAGCAGCAGGCAAACTGGTCAGGCAAGACTCAAGGTCGAGCGTGTCGGCCGCAGCACCACCAGGCGGAGCCAAAGAACAGCGCAAGCTGACACGCCAGGGCTCAGCGGCGCCACTCGTGCCGACCGGGAGGACTTCACTGTCTGGGACACTTAAGGTACGGGGGCGGGCATGGTGTGACATAATTAGGAATTTGAAGTCTTTAGGGTACGTGTTTAGGCTCATGATAAGGGTCAAGGCCAACAAACATAATATGAATAGAATTATTTTTTTTTTTAAATTATTATTTATTTTTTTTTAGGTAAAAAAAAAGGGGGGTGGGGGGGGGGAATCAATGACTGTGTTTATTTTTATTTTTTTTCTCATTAAATAATTAATAGTCTGGTTGTAATTTTGAAATCATACGCTGTTTATAATGTTGCTTACCGTTGAAAGGTTGTAACAATTTCATATGTTTTAAAATGAAGTCTTTAGGGTACGTGTTTAGGCTCATGATAAGGGTCAAGGCCAACAAACATAATATGAATAGAATTATTTTTTTTTTAAATTATTATTTATTTTTTTTTAGGTAAAAAAAAAGGGGGGTGGGGGGGGGGAATCAATGACTGTGTTTATTTTTATTTTTTTTCTCATTACATAATTAATAGTCTGGTTGTAATTTTGAAATCATACGCTGTTTATAATGTTGCTTACCGTTGAAAGGTTGTAACAATTTCATATGTTTTAAAATGTGTCTCCTTAGACGAACAATGCGTAGCAAAGTCGCTGAACACCAGTTTACTAAGAAAACAAAGCTAGTGAGATTCACAACAATCAATTTATTTACAACCAGCAATCCTGATATCATAACTATAGAAATCATATTGAGAGAAATGAGAAAAGGGTAAACAAATTATATATCGACAATGCATTTTAATATGTCTAGTGATTAAAGGTGAAAAATAATAATCACCCGTCACACACACACAGTAAATATATAAATAAACACAATTAATAGAAATGGTGAAAATGTTAGTCCAAACCTGTAATAGGAATTTTGAAAATATTTGTCCCCACTAGTAATAGAAATGGTGAACATATTTGTCCCCACCAGTAATAGGAATGGTGAACATATTAGTCCCCACCAGGAATAGAAATGGTGAACATACTAGTCCCCCACCAGTAATAGAAATGGTGAACATATTTGTCCACACCAGTAATAGAAATGGTGAACATTTTTGTCCACACCATTAATAGAAATGGTGAACATTTTCGTCCACACCAGTAATAGAAATGGTGAACATTTTTGTCCACACCATTAATTGGAATGGTGAACATATTTGTCCACACCAGTAATAGGAATGATGAACATATTTGTCCACACCATTAATAGAAATGATGAACATATTTGTCCACACCAGTAATAGGAATGGTGAACATATTTGTCCCCACCAGTAATAGAAATGGTGAACATATTTGTCCACACCATTAATAGAAATGGTTAACATTTTTGTCCACACCATTAATAGAAATGGTGAACATATTTGTCCACACCAGTAATAGGAATGGTGAGGTGAACATATTTGTCCACACCAGTAATAGAAATGGTGAACATATTAGTAAGTTATCCCTGGTTACTTCTCCTTAAATGTCTGGGTCAAGTCTGACTGAATCAGACTTGTCAGTCTGACTGAATCAGACTTGTCAGTCTGACTGAATCAGACTTGTCTGTCTTATTTTATTTTGGGGAGGGGGGTGGAGGCGGGCTTCTGTAACTTGAATCTTTATCTAGAAATGCACGTGCCACACGTGAGTTTAAAAAAAAAAAAAAGTCTTTCCATAACGAGACACGCGCGTGACACGTGAGGGTTTCGCGTGCCATCGGTAACGTTTCCAGAAAGCGTCAACAAAAAAATTCTATCTGATCACGGACGCGAGAATCTCGCATCTCATTACTGCATTTCATAACCGGCAACGTGGCGTCTTTCACGACCACGGACGTGGACATCCTGAATTTGAAGTGTTTATTTTGTTATTTGTTGCTTTTTGTTTTTGTTTTTTTAATACGTTCATAACAAACACGTAGCACGTGCCGTGTGGCGTGGAAACCACGTGACTTGGTGACGACACATACACTAAAGACGCCATAGACACCAGTGGCGCGCAGGCTGTAACAACAAGTTTAATAATGAAAAAGAAAACAATCATTGCGTTACTCTAAAGTTTAACTGGTGCACGTCGCTGGTAACTGCTTGCAAGATACCATGGTGAATTTGACAAGACACAGATTCCATTTTGTCAGACGGCACTCAGTTAAAAATTACAATAATAAGCTGCCACAAAACTTTACGGATTTTGGACATAACTTTGAATTTTTTTATTTTTTTTTTTTAATTAAAAAAAAAAAAATTTGAGTGCCCACGATCAATTTATTGATCATTCTGGCTCCTTGTTTGAATTCAGAGTTTGCATTCTGTTTGATGATTTGCCGTCTAAGGCTAACGAGTCCAGCCCACTTGTTAGTCGTTGTTTTGGTTTTTTTTTTAAATACATGAAAGTGAAGATAGAAATATATTTCATAATTCAATGAGGAATGTTCATAGATCGCCCTTTACAATGATGGACAGTTTGGATTTCAATGTTCATATGTCGCCCATACAAAAGTTGATCGTTTGGATTTCAGCTGCTGACCAACCACTTGACCACCCTGAGTTCATTGGACGAGGACAACAAGCACAGGGGCGCCGCTAGGGAAGACACGGCCAACAGCTCGGGGAATACAGATGGTTTAAAGAAAGGCAAGAAGGCAAAGAAGAAGACAACGAAATCAAAGGAAGGTGTTGATGGCGGAAAGACTGCTCCAAGCAAACGTTCTGAAAATGTGAGTAACCAGATTACGTTTGCGGTAATATACTTCAGGCCTGGCGCAATTGAGCAAATATTTGTCCCTAAACATGAAGAATACGCAAAATCCAAAATTAATTCTATATCAGTATAAAACAATGTAAAAAATGCGTATGAAAGGGTCTCTACGAAAAACTGCGTTTTCAAGAATATTATAATTTATGTAGAAAGAGCCTGGTGCGGTAAGCTATAATAATGATTTGAAACTGATCAAGGTTTGATCGATGTCACAGACGTGGACGAAGGGCTTCACATAGACACTGTCTGGAACGCATCAGAACAAATGAAATGGGTATTTTCATAAGCGCAGTAATTAAACATCGTTGCTCTTGGAAAGTGACACGACTGTCCAGGGTGGTCAAAACGAAATAATATTTTTTTTTAAATTCGTCAACTTATTGGAAATTATGGCATCTTTGGGTTTTCCAATTTTTACCGTCAGACCCAGCATAGTTTTCCGGTACGGGGAAGGTCTCCAACAGTGTGACGAACTTGTGCAAAGATGTTGGGTGGTTCACACACAATGATACAAAAAAGTTTGAAGCTAACGTAAACACTTTTTCGGTGACACTTAACGGAACAAATATGCGCGTAAAATTCAACGAGTATGTTTGGATCAAACAGTTCGATATTTACTGAGAATTTCCATTTCTTTTCTTTCCTGGAGGTTTTCTGTTTAAACTAGGATGACGTGTAAAAATATAATCAATGGATTTTTTTTTATATAATAAAATTTAAGTGTTACTAAGTAGATGTCGTGTCGTTGGTTACTTGGGAGAGGCATGAAAGAAAAAGGAGAAAATTAATATCAACAATACGACTAAACTAAACTATTGTTCTAAAAGAGTTAGTTTGCAGATCGAATTATTATTTATAACGATTAATTAATTTTAGCTTTCTCCGGAAGGGCCAGTTTGCGAGTGCATCGAATATCTTTTTTTTTTTTTTCAAATGGCTAGACATATGAAGAGTATTTTTCAATATTTTCTTCTGTTCAAATGGCTAGGCTTATAAAGAAATTTTTAAAATATCTTTTTTTTTTTAAAGGCTAGACATATAAAGAGTATTTTTCAAATATCTTCTTTTTTTTTTTCAAATGGATAGACATATGAAGAGTATTTTTCAAATATCTTCTTTTGTTCAAATGGCTACACAAATGAAGAGTATTTTTCAGAAATGTATACTTTGTCTTCATTTTTAAATATATATATATGTACCTTGATTTTAAAAACTACCATCATTTTCCCGTATACCTTCCTAAAGAACATTACAACCATCCCATAAATGAAAATTAATTACTCCAACTGACATCGAGGATAAACGCTCTGTGCGTAGCGAATCATTAAACCTCTGCAATACAACGAATCATTGGTGGATACATATGAAGCACCATGCTGAATTATTATTATAGATTAGGCTGCTCTTCCCGGTTTATCTTACGCGCCCAAAGTCGTTGCGTAGCCGTTTGCTATAACGATATAAAAATTGCGTCCATTTTCGTTTTCCCACTGTATCAATTTACGCACACAAATTGTGTTTGGTGTATTCGTATTCGATGTTGCTTTTTGGTGTGTGTGTGTGTGGGGGGGGGGGAAGGGGAGGGGAGGGGGTTAAAGAGATCGATTTGGTATAGGCCAGTGGTCGGCAAATCGCGGCTCGTGAGCCGCATGTGGTTCTTTAGTGACCAGAGTTACGGCTCGACCAGTTGGCAACAAATCGGGTTTTACTCAGAAAAGCAAGGTTCTTGACAGGTTCTTGAAAAGAAATTTGGCGCTCAAAAAAATTGGAGTCGTTCTGCTGCTGATTTTTTGGCTCTTTTGACTGATGAATTAGCCGACCACTGTGTATAGGTGATCAAATTGACTGATGAATTAGCCGACCACTGTGTATAGGTGATCAAATTGACTGATGAATTAGCCGACCACTCTGTATAGGTGATCAAATTGACTGATGAATTAGCCGACCACTGTGTATAGGTGATCAAATTGACTGATGAATTAGCCGACCACTGTGTATAGGTGATCAAATTGACTGATGAATTAGCCGACCACTGTGTATAGGTGATCAAATTGACTGATGAATTAGCCGACCACTGTGTATAGGTGATCAAATTGACTGATGAATTAGCCGACCACTGGTATAGGTGATCAAATTGACTGATGAATTAGCCGACCACTGTGTATAGGTGATCACATTGACTGATGAATTAGCCGACCACTGGTATAGGTGATCGAATTTAATAATACGAAGATGATAGGTATAGTTGTGATGACGAATCAAAAAGCATAATATATGTTCCCATAGAGAAATTGTGTGATTTTGTTTATTCTCTTAGATCAGTTGCGGTCCTTGACTTGTCCCTTCTCTTAAATATAATAATAATTTAAAATCTTATTCCATATTGGTTGATGTGGCTTAATAGATAAACAGTGATTTTTTTTTAGAACCATTGACAGCAAGGGTCGCTGGTGAACAGCACTGGCGTCCCTGCAAGCTGGCCTAGAACTGGTGTCCGCACAACAATGGTCTGGACAGCCGTGCATTAGAACGTATCACTAGATGTACAGCAAATATTGACCGATTGGAAGCAAGGACAAATATTGAAAACATCGGGTGATAATAGAGCAATGATGTCTGAGAATGGACATACTTTGGTCAACCTTTGGACAAACTTTGGTCCAGGATAAAAGACAATTAAAAATTACAAGAACGTAATAGCCTGGTCCGACGTCATCATTTAATATTTAGAAAAGCAACACAAAAAATGGTGCCCCCAGCAAAAGAAACAAATTCCACAAGGAGTGGAAATTGATATCTATAGAATCTGGAATATAAAAGATCATTAAGGGGAGATGATATCTACAGAATCTGGAATATAATGGCACGAAGGGAATACAAAATGCAAATAAATATTTTTTTGGTAAGAATAAAACATTTAAGTCACCAATAAAACAACTCAATTGTACCCTGCTCCAACCATAATACTTTTATTACACAAGAGCAGCTTTGGCAAAAAGAATTGCAGTGCGATACAGTTGGCATAAAACAGTGGGTCCTCGCCTAATGAATGCCCCTAAAAATGAACGCCCGTCATAACAAATCATCCGCATAACGAGCGCCCCTCGCAATGAACGCCCCTTATAACGAACGCCCTTTACAATGAGCGCCCCTCATAACGAATAATCCCCATAAACGAACGCCGAACATAACGAATTATCCACATAACGAACGCCCAACGTAAATGAATGAACGCCCCTCATAATGAACGCCCCTCATAAATGAATTATCCGCATAACGAACGCCCCTCATAATGAACTATTCGAATAACGAACGTGGCCGTTCGCCCAAAAAAGTGACTCGCGCAACGAACCCAAACTCCCTTAACGAACCGCGGCAGCGTTCGCCCAAGGGGATAAAAATTGAGGGGGAAAAAAATCGAATCGCGTGAACGTACAAAATGGAGTCGTCGTCTGCTTCTAATCTGCGTTAGAGGCTTTCTTTTGGAAATCTCCAGCGAGGCGCCGAAGCCATCCGTAAAGACTCTTGTAATGTTCACCACATCACCCTGCTTCTCACTCACGCCGGTTACACCCCGAATGGCGCACTGCGTCTTCAATCAGTGCTTTCCATTCAGTTAAAGTCTTCGGCTTTTCTCTTATAGTTGATTGCCATGTGTGTCTCATCGTTTGAGTGTCTGCCTATGTTTTATTATTGCTGGCGTCTCCATCTGTTCTATGGCCTTCCTCTCCTTCTTGTACAGCTGTGGGTTCCATGCCATGGATTCCCATGTGATATTTTCCGGGGAAATTTTTTTCTTCTTCTTCTGAAGAGCGCATCCTATCCACCTCCATTTCATTTTCACTCGTGATGTTTTCAGTAATAGGCTACCGATGTGTGTCCCCTGCCATAAGATTTGTCATTGTCTGGGCCCGTGTTATGTGGTCGGACTCATTCTCTGTCTCCCTCTTTCTCTCTTTCCTCTCTCTCTCTCTCCCTCTCTCCCTCCCTCCCTCTCTCTCTCTCTCTCTCTCTCTCTCTCTCTCTGTCTGGAAAAAGCCTCAGGTGGGGAAATAACTTCAAGCGTTCAATAACAAAAATAACCCAAAAAGACGCACCGCCCACAATAAAACACAATATTCGGTGCGCAACAATTACTAGTAAATGCCCATATTGGATGCAGCTGTGACAGTAGACAATACAAACACAAACACAGCACCTTATATGTGTGTTTCCCATTAAATGGTGTTTTGTTGTTGTTGTTTTTAGTTTTTACATTCAACACCCCCCCCCCCAAACAATCACAAGATTCCATAACACTCCTTCATCGTCATCACGGTTGCTTACACCGCATGTGGTGTTCTCGCCTGCTACACAACATCCCTCCATTCAGACCGATCCTTGGCTTTTCGACCCCATGCGCAGCTGTTGTAAGACCCGTCTCCACATCATCAATCCATCTCGGTCATGGTCGACCGATTGAGCCGTCTGCCTCTCTTTGTTTTCTGTCTGTAAACCACTTTTCTCCCTGTTATTCTGGCATCACCCGCATTGCTTAAAAATAGTCGCTAAAAAAATGTTACATTGCCTTAAAAAAAAAAAAAAGAAATGAAAAAAAAAAGTTCTTACAATGCATATAAGAAATAGAAGAATATTGGTAATTTTAGAAGAAAAAAAATTCCTGATACTTCATATTAAAAGTCCTGCATTAAGGTATCCAAGCCTTTGAATCTATCTTCACCTCTTGATACTTTAAAAAGCAGCCTCAATAGTTATTGCGATTATACCGCCTCAACAGTGGCGTAACTACAATGGTGCAGGTGGGGCCACCGCACCCGGGACCAGAAGCCAAAAGGGGCCCGAGCATTTAAAAGTATCAAAGAAAAATTTTCCGGGGCCCATTTTATGTCTCACGCAAGGGCCCCACATGCAACTCTAGTTACGCCACTGCGCCTCAAAGAGTATCAAAGAGAGACAGCGGCTTTGCTTTTAATGTCAGACTTAATTTATAGAATGAGGTGATGACAGAAAACCAGCAGAACAGCCAGGGCGGGAAGAAAGTGTGGGAAGAAAGTGTGTGAAGAAAGTGTGAGAAGAAAGTGTGGGAAGAAGGTGTGGGAAGAAAATGTGGGAAAGAAAGTGTGGGAAGAAAATGTGGGAAAGAAAGTGTGGGAGACTTTCTCGTCACGTCCACTCAATCGGACACTGGCTTGCACTTAAACCAAACAGCCAATAGCCGAGTCCCTGTGTGGGTTAGAGATTAATAGGAGAGTTTATTACCTGTTAGGTTAAGTGCTCGTTTCAGAACACGTCTGCCTTTACCCAAGGTATGTGTGTGTGTGCCTGCAAAGGGTATGGGGGGGGGCATCACCGTGGCGGGGGGGGGGTCTGCAACCCTGGTCTGTGGTCAGATTTGTAGATCGTGGTAGTTCATTCAAAGCACTTGGCACTTCTGGTTGTGTGTTGTGGTGGTAAATTCAATCTCGGTGTTTGGTCGGGTGAAGTCAGTTGGTGCCGTTCGACGTTGTATTCAATCTACAGTGTCAACTATTTATTTTATTTTTGGAGGTGCGATTCATAGTTGTTGTTGTTTTTGTTGTTGTTTTTTTTAGTAGTTCTTTTTTGTTTTCCTAGTCAACCTGTGTCTCTATACTTTCATACATTATTTTGTTAGTATCGATAGCACTAATCTTTGTGAACTGATCACATGCGGGAGATGTCCAGCCAAATGATACATTTATATATGAAGAAAAGTGTGAAGCTGAGGATATGTTTGAATCTGTGCGGGTCCAGCGGTTGAGGTGTCAACCTACAACGTTACCAAGCTCATTCTAAAAGAAGAAAGACCCTAAAAATCGTTTTCCTCTACTCGAAAGATGGAAATTGTGAATGAACACTATTTGATAATTAATATAAGGTCAAGTGTGTAGTTAAAGATATATCTGAATCTGTTGGTATTCAGCCGTTGACATGTTAACCTATTGCTATTAGGTTACTTAGGTTACCAAGATGATTCTAAATGAAGAAAGACCTTAAAATCGTTGTTCTCTTGTCGAAAGATGGAAAGTGTGTATGAACGCCATTTTATGGTTATGGCAATGCTTGTGAATGGTGGTGAGACTTGCGATGCGACTGGATAAAAACGAGACTACGGCCACAGCAATGAGGGACAACCAGGTATTTAAACAAAATATCGAACATAGAATAAGATGAATAACTTATTTGAAGGTAGATGTATAAAAAAAAATACAAGGTAAAAAAACATCAAAATATTGACAGTTGCCAAGGACGCTAACGCTCTTTTTTAGGCTTTTTCTGAACTATTGTAGATCCTAGATTTTGATAAACAAATGCATAGGTAGCTATGAAACGATTAGACGTATAAGACCAAGTCTCCACACGACAGAGCAAAAATAAAAAAAACAACATTTTCCTTGCGTCGAACTTTGATTTAATAGCATTGAGTTACTCTCTCTCTCTCTCTCTCTCGCTCTCTCTCTCTCTCTCTCTCTCTCTCTCTCCCTTCCTCCCTCCCTCTCTCTTTCTTTCTCTCTTCCTAATAAGACCAAGTCTCCACACGACAGAGCAAAAAAAAAAAAAACAACATTTTCCTTGCGTCGAACTTTGATTTAATAGCATTGTGTTACTCTCTCTCTCTCTCTCTCTCGCTCTCTCTCTCTCTCTCTCTCTCTCTCTCTCCCTTCCTCCCTCCCTCTCTCTTTCTTTCTCTCTTCCTAAAGATAAGCTCAACTCTAAGAAGGAAGTAATAAAACGCCATCAATCACGTTGCCATGGTAACGCCGCGACATTATCACGAGATGTAAGCACTGAACTGTATTTCACAGGGGCCGCCATCTTAAACAATCACTGCAATCTTTTCCTTAATCATGAAAAGACAATATCTCATGCTTCTAATGTGGTCCTATTATTTCTTTAGCAGCTTTGTTTTTTTATTATAAAACTTTACACGTTTGCGCTCCAAAAGTTTTGGCCATTTCAGAATAAAATGAAAACTTATTCTTTAAAATTTTTAACTTTCGTTAATTGTATTCACAGTAAAAGGGTTTTTGAATTCTCAGACCGGAAAACGTCATAGCGTTACTATTTTTAGAATGTTGGACAAATAATTCTTAAAACATGGCAGCTAATAACATGTTTCAGCACATCTTTCAGGCGATCCTTGTATCCAGAGTCCCTATTACATGTGCCGTACGCGCAATGAAGTTCCATTTCACAAAATAGCAGTAAAAAAAAATTGTGTAAAATATTTGGTGAAAGATCGTTGTAAACAAGTTTTGAGGTAGGTGAAGGGCCTCTTCGTTAACACAGTAGTACTGAACAATGTTGGCAATTTTGTCCGACCCGACTACCCGGATGATTACAGCAGCTCTATTGATAGATTTAATCGATGACAAGCCCTATTGAAAAAATTGTGTAATATTTTCATAGCAAAAGAAAAGGGCGAAGGAGTTTCGATAGTCCCAAATAAAGAGAAGAAGAAAATCGTCTAAATGATTCTTAAAAATAAAAAAAATAAAAAATAAACTGTTTGAATACGTTGTCAAAAGTTGTATGAATGTATCTGACAACACGCTGTTGGAATAGGTACTCACTAGATCAGTGGTTCTCAACTTTCCTTATGCCGCGACCCTTTCATACAATTTCCTATGTTTTGGTGACTCACAAACCATACAATTATTTTCGTGGCCACTTCATAAATATGTGTTTTCCGATGGTATTAGATGACGACTGTGTAAGGCTCATTCGCCCCCCCCCCCATAGGGGTCTTGACCCACAGGTTGAGAACCACTGCACTAGAGGATTAAGGGAATTTAATACTTGGTGTCTTTTACTTTTCACCCCCACTACTATTATTTTTTTAAGAGTAGTAGTCTCTTGCAGAATTACTTTCCAGTCAAATCTCATCTGTTCAGCTTTTAAAATTAAACCAGTGCAGTTAAAGACGCGACTAGTCTTCATTTGGGGATTGGAAAGGGGGGGGGGAGAGGGGGCGGGGGCGGGGTGGATGTGTGTGTCAAGTTTTGAGCTGGTGAATAGAGTAGAATTGAAATTTATGGGATGACTCAACCCAACCAGATTCCAGATATGATATTTTAAGAAGGTATGCATACTGTAAAATATTCATTTTTTTTTTTCGTTCGTTTGATAATAGTTTCCAACAAGTAAAGGGTAGCTTAATATAAAGTAAATGGTAACTTGATATTAAAGTAAAGGGCAACTTGATATTAAAGTAAATGGCAACTTAATATAAAAGTAAATGATAACTTGATATTAAGGTAAATGGTAACTCGATATTAAAGTAAATGGTAAATTGTTATTAAAGTAAATGGTTACTCGATATTAAAGTAAATGGTTTCTTGATATCAAAAGTAAAGGGTAGCTCGATATTAAAGTAAATGGTAACTTGATATCATTTTAAATGGTAACTCGATATTTAAGTAAATGGTAACGCGATATCAAAAGTAAAGGGTAACTCAATATTAAAGTAAATGGTAAATTGTTATAAATTAAATGGTAACTCAATATTAAAGTAAAGGGTAACTGAATATTAAAGTAAATGGTAACTCGATATTAAAGTAAATGGTAAATCGATATTAAAAGATATGGTAACATGATATTAAAGTAAATGGTAACTCGATATTTAAGTAAATGGTAACTTGGTATCAAAAGTAAATGCTAACTCGACATTAAAGTAAATGGTAACAAGATATTAAAGTAAATGGTAACTCGATATCAAAAGTAAAGGGTAACTCGATATTAAAGTAAATGGTAACTTGATATGAAAGTAAAAGTAAGTAACTCAATATTAAAGTAAATTGTAACTTGATATTAAAGTAAATGGTAACTCCATATTAAAGTAAATGGTAACTAGATACTAAAGTAAAAGGTAACTTGATATTAAAGTAATGGTAACTCGATTTTAAATGTTTAGTTAAGTGTTTGAAACTCGGACAATCTGTCAGTCCCTGGGTTCTTGTTGTCCCCCCCCTCCCCCAGTTTCCACAACCAAGCATACGACCTGGTCGCTACAGTCTAGACCAGTCAGGGTAGACGAGGGTCAGATTGTTTGAACCACCCATGGCCATCGGTCCACTTGAGCTTAATCGATATTCCATTGAGTGGGTCCTGACTCGCGTCGTTGAGCCCACCGCACGAGAACAAAGCAATTTGCTAATAGGCCATTCGTGTTGATGCTAGGGGGCGCTAAATGCCCGAGACCACATATTCGCTGGCCCAGATGTTACAGATAAACACCGCCCATGCCAATGACGTCATTTTAAGCAATTAAAGACGTAGATAAAAATAACCTAGAGCTTAAAGACATATTCTCTAACCAAGATGTTACAGATAAACAGCGTTCAGGACAATGGCGTCACTTTAATTTATTACAGACGAAGACTAAAATACCTTAAAGTTCAAAGGCAGTTGGAGTAATTGTTATTGAATTATAGGATAATTCATTAAAATACATACTAACTGCTAGATTATGGGTTCAAATTAAATAGATCACAATTTTTTTTTTTAATTCACAAATTATCAAATGTTTTTTTGTGTTTTTTTTACAGCATGCCCTCATCAAACTTATTGAGCTTTTGAATTTTTTTTTAGTCTTGGGAATGAGTCCCCGAAACTTTGAATTGAGAACCATTGCTCTCTAAATTCCAGCTGGGACGTCAGTTCCCATTAATGGTTAAATATAGAAGCTTTTAGAGAAAATTTTATTGTGTGATTTTAAAAAAAAAAATCTTAATAGCTTTGCCATAATAGGGGCCATAAAAATAATTCAATAAAAGCTAGTTTGTAAAACATAAATTAAAGTTTTTTTTTTTTATAGCAAAGATAGGTTGCATAATTTGATGATAGTGCCTTAAAAAGACGCATGATTTTTCTCACTCGAATAAACACTTATAGGCCCTGATATTATTTGTGTTAATTAGTCAAAAATTGAACGGTTGAACACTTTGTCTACATCGGACGTCGTAGGAAGGCAGTTGTATCAATCCAATTTTTTTTATTATTGTGTAAGCTTACATCACCAAAGCGTTACTTAGCTTGATGTTAAACTATTTACCGGGATCTGTGCTTGATACACATGGAAGCGAATAGGGCCCATGATCTTTTATGCGCCGGGCCACGCATCTGAATTGTGGGTCGAGTCAATGATCTTTTATGAACCGGGCCAATGATCTTGTCTGAGACTGACAAATGATCTTGTATGAGTCGGGTCAATTATCTTGGACGAGTCAGATCGATGATCTTTTATGAGCATGTGCAGTGATCTTGTATGAGTCGGGCCAATGATCTTGAATGATCCGCGTCCATGATCTTTTTCCGACCCTGCACAATGATCTTTAATGAAGTGGGTAAATGATCTTATGAGTCCTGAAAGTATAGTTTTTAAAAGTTATTTAAACATCTCACATTTAATTACGTAATAAATTACCAAATGAAGTACAACACTGGCAGCAAAACAAGGTCTTCGTTAAAATAGCCTCAGTTTGTGTTCATCCGATGTAAGCGTGTTAACATGTGGCCACAGTTAGCATAAATTACGATACACCAGGAACGGACCCATACAGTTGT
Source organism: Lymnaea stagnalis (assembly GCA_964033795.1). Taxonomy (NCBI): domain Eukaryota; kingdom Metazoa; phylum Mollusca; class Gastropoda; family Lymnaeidae; genus Lymnaea; species Lymnaea stagnalis. The sequence continues at coordinate 165,451 of CAXITT010000999.1, forward strand.
TAGGACTCCGCCATAGACTTGATATCAAGCATTTTAAATCGAAAATGTACACAAAGCCTGTGTCCCAGCACACAATTCCTGTGTCCCAGCACACAATTCCTGTGTCGCAGCACACAATTCCTGTGTCGCAGCACACAATTCCTGTGTCCCAGCACACAAAAACTGCGTCCCAACACACAAAGCTTGTGTCCCAGCACACAACAACTGTGTCCCAAGGACATAACGTCTATGTCCCAGCACACAATTCCTGTGTCCCAGCACACAAAAACTGCGTCCCAACACACAAAGCTTTTGTGTCCAGACACACAAAGCTTGTGTCCCAGCAAACAACAGCTGTGTCCCAAGGACACAACGTCTATGTCCCAGTACACAAATTCTGTGTCCCAGCACACAAAGCCTGAGTGCCAGCACACAACAACTGTGTCCCCAGCACACAACGCCTGTGTCCCAGCCCTTCAATATGACCTGTAGATTGCTGCATGTTCACAGAACAAGCAGGTACTCCAAATTTAATTTGGTGTGAGTAGATATTTCCAAGAACCAACTTTACCCACGCCCGCTCATCAAGAACCAACTTTACCCACGCCCGCTCATCCTGGAAGGATTATATTAACGCAAAGCAGATTGGCCGGGGGGGGGGGGCAAACTTGGAGAGAGCTTTGTTTCGAGCAGGCCGGCCATGTTGAGCCCCCTTGACTTTAGCCCGTTTGGGTTTACAATGAAAGCTCCCACTGGAAGGATTATGTTAACGCAAAGCGGATTGGCCGGGGGGGGGGGGCAAACTTGGAGAGAGCTTTGTTTCGAGCAGGCCGGCCATGTTGAGACCACTTGACTTTAGCCCGTTTGGGTTTACAATGAAAGCTCCCTGCCCGCTGGTTCTAATATTCGTGGCATCCAAATATACCCCCCTTCCAGGAATAACTGCGCGATATTGAGAATTATGGGGTCGTTAGCTGCATAAGGCTTGGGGACCCCTTGATACACTGTTTCATCACAATCGAAAAAATATATATTTAAGGTGATGTCCTACCCCCCCCCCCTCTAACTTTAACTGAACCCCCACAAGAAAATTTTATAAAATCAGTGGTACCTAAACATTTTCTTTTCATGGCTCCCTAGATCATTCTTTCCCAAAGTGTGGTACGCTCACTTCTCGGGGTACGGGAAGAGTTTGGTTTAGGTTGGGGGGGGGGAGGGTTACGCGCTGCAAATAAAAAAAAAAGATTTAAAAAATAATAGACAGGGGTACACAGATGCGGAAAGTTTTGGAGACACTGCCCTAGATGAATCCAGGTTTTTGTTTTCCCATGATAAACCGAGTCAAGTTCTAATAAGCAAATTGTGAGATAAAAATAAGAAGAATGGGCGGCGGTAAAACACATCAAGCTCATATTTTTAGATCACAATAATTTAATTGAAAAAAACAACAACAAAAAAACTACTTCTAATTAATTGTGTGGATGCGCTTGTTGGGGGACCACCCCAAGAGTTCATCCGAACTCTTGAATAAACATTTCTATGTTAAACTTTTAAATATTGTTGACTTAAAAATTGAGGATATCATTGTCTATGTTTCACTTGTCTATATTGGTATTCCCTGTGTTTTATTGTCTGTGTTTGTATTATCAATGTTTTGCATTGCCCATGGTTTTTATCGTCCTTGTTTTTTCATTTAATATAACGGATATTGATCGATACAATGTAATCACAGGACATTTCCATTTGTCTGAAGATATTTCCATTTGTCTGAAGACATTTCCATTTGTCTGAAGACATTTCCATTTGTCTGAAGACATTTCCATTTGTCTGAAGACATTTCCATTTGTCTGAAGACATTTCCATTTGTCTGAAGACATTTCCATATGTCTGAAGACGTTTCCATTTGTCTGAAGACAATCCCATTTGTCTGAAGACAATCCCATTTGTCTGAAGACAATCCCATTTGTCTGATAACATTCCCATTTGTCTGAAGACAATCCCATTTTTCTGAAGACATTCCCATTTGTCTGAAGACAATCCCATTTGTCTGAAGACAATCCCATTTGTCTGAAGACAATCCCATTTGTCTGAAGACAATCCCATTTGTCTGAAGACGTTTCCATTTGTCTGAAGGCAGTCGCATTTGTTTGAAGACATTCCCATTTTTTAAGGCATTTTCGTTTGTTTGAAGACATTTCTGTGATTGTATTTATGGCTGATGATTATTGGTGTGTATATCGAGTGAACTGTGTGACCTGATTTGCCTGTGATGTTGTCAAGTTGTATGTCTGGCCGTGGTGAGTTGTTTTCTTGAATGTTTAAACGTAAAGGTGTTAATATCGGTTGGAAAAATTGCGAGAGTGATCATGTGATGTCAGGTATATCAAAAACAATGTAGAATGAGGAATAGAGATTGGCCGTTACACAGACCACAGACGAGTTGGGGGTTGTATTTTAATATTACAATTTCCATTTGCCTGAAGACATTTCCATTCGGTTGAAGACATTTCCATTTGCCTGCAGACATTCCCGTTTGTCTGATCAATAGCGGGATATTCAATTATTTCGTGTGCCTCTTCATGACATCTGGCCAGGTACACTATTGGTAGGTCTGTTCAAAAATTTAACATTTGAAATTTTCGGTACAATCGTTCGCTTTTATATTTTGTCCAGGGGGGAATCCCGCTGAGCGAGAAAGAGGTCTTCACGTCTCTGGTCATCAAAAGTAAGTGAAATATTGTTGTTTACCTTCATGTAAGTACAGTCGGGTCAGCTGGGCACAGGTCATCGGTTTGAGGAGACATTTGATTCCATGATATAGTTTATTAAATGGTGGCTTGTTAACTGGATAATAATGAGGTCAAAGTGATGGACTGAAAGGAAAATTATCCAAATAATGGACTTTTGGAAAAAATTATTACAAAATAATGGCAAGTTAGATAATAATAATGTGCACCTGATGGACTGTTAGATATTAAAAATGTTTAACTGATGTTTATACATTGATTGGGAGCACTGACTTGATTGTTCTCTGATTGTGAGCAATGAATTGATTTTCCTCTGATTGTGAGGACTGACCTGATTGATCTCTGATTGTGAGCACTGACTTGATTGTTCTCTGATTGTGAGCACTGACTTGATTGTTCTCTGATTGTGAGCACTGACTCGATTGTTCTCTGATTGTGAACACCGACTTGATTTTGTCACTGCAGCTGTCCAGGAAGCCCTGGGGACAGTATACAAAGATGGCGTGACAGAGGTCAGCGTGCAGAGTGTTGTCCCACTCCTCAGAGTGTTGGATCTCGACACGTCAGACGAGAGTGTCCTTGACCTCATACGGCATTCAGCCATAGAAAGTGAGAATCTTTTTACATTTTATTTTTGATACATTTATTCTCTCTCTCTCTCTCTCTCTCTCTCTCTCTTTCACTCCCTCCCCCCTCTCTCTCTTTCTTTACCCTCTCTCCCCCCGCTCTCTCTCTCTCTCTTTCTTTCTCTCGCTTTATCTATCTTTCTCCCCCTCTCCCTCTCTCGATTTCTCTATTTTTCTATCTCTTTTTCTCTCTCTCTCTCTCTCTCTCTCTCTCTCTCTCTCTCTATCGCTTCATCTCTCTTTGTCTATCTCTCCCCCTCTCCCTTCCCTTCTCTCTCTCCCTCCATCCATGTTGCTCTCTTTTTCTCTCTCTATCTCTCTCTCGCTTTCTCTCTCTATATGTATCTCTCATTTTCTTTCTCTCTCTTTCTCTCTCTTTCTCTCTCTTTTTCTCTGCCTCTCTCGCTTCCTCTCTCTTTCTCTCTTTCTTCTTTCTCTGTCTCTCTGTCTCTCTCTCTTTCTCTCTCTCTCTTTCTCCCGTTATAATATAATATTGATTTAAAATAAGAAAAAATCGAAGCAGCGATTAAATTGATGTAGTGTAGCCATCTACTTATCCTTAGTGTAGCCATCTACTTATCTTTAGTGCACCCATCTACTTATCTCAAGGCTAGCCATCTACTTATCTTTAGTGCACCCATCTACTTATCTTTAGTGTAGCCATCTAATTATCTTTAGGCTAGCCATCTACTTATCTTTAGTGCACCCATCTACTTATCTCGAGGCAAGCCATCTACTTATCATTAGTGTAGCCATCTACTTATCTTTAGTGTAGCCATCTACTTATCTTTAGTGCACCCATCTACTTATCTTTAGTGCACCCATCTACTTATCTCTAGGCTAGCCATCTACTTATCTTTAGTGCACCCATATACTTATCTTTAGTGCACCCATCTACTTATCTCGAGGCTAGCCATCTACTTATCTTTAGTGTAGCCATCTAATTATCTTTAGCCTAGCCATCTACTTATCTTTAGTGCACCCATCTACTTATCTCGAGGCAAGCCATCTACTTATCATTAGTGTAGCCATCTACTTATCTTTAGTGTAGCCATCTACTTATCTTTAGTGTAGCCATCTACTTATCATTAGTGCACCCATCTACTTATCTCGAGGCAAGCCATCTACTTATCATTAGTGTAGCCATCTACTTATCATTAGTGTATCCATCTACTTATCATTAGTGTAGCCGTCTACTTCGATGACATTTCAAACGCAGGATAACGATGATTTCAATCCTAACCCGTTCACACACCCCCCAAAAAAACAAACATAAACAACAGTTAAATCCATGATCTTTGCTCTGTGCATTTCTCACTTCCCTCAAATGCCCTCTCTTTATCTCTGTGGATTTACCTACATCCTTCCCATTCGTAACTTAGCTTTTAACATTTCCTTTTTTTTAACTTCACTCAAACTATTATAGTGAACTCTTAAATAAATAAAGTGTCGTTATAACTAAAGAGTCGTTTTCAGATTGTGGAAAAATCAACTCCCTGGATTTGGACTCGGTGATTATGAAATCTCTTCAGTTGGATAATCACCTGGACGTAGAAGCCAGCGTGGTAGCGGCGTTCAGGGTAAACATTCAGTTTATTCGTCTGTACACAAAAAGGTTCTTTTTTTTTTAAAAATCATTTCTATTAACTTTGGTTTTGTTCGTGTGTAGGTTTCTGGGTGGGTGGGCAAAAATCTTCTGACGGCTCACAGACCCACTTCCCGTTAACCTACCCAGCTAAAACTTGGCACATAGACTCGCTTCCGATGACAAAACATTCTATCAAATTTTCAGCTCCATTCCCCAAACGCCAAAAAAAATAAGTTTATCCTGTTTTCTATTGGGAAGATGAAGTTCATTGATTTCATGAACTAAATTTCCAGATAACTGCGCTAAATGAGTTTCTTTAAAAAAAAATATCGCAAGTGCATTTGGTGCGTCCTATTTTTTTGTTCTGAAATAGTTTGCTCATTATATTTGCGCTATACAAGCGGGTGCGTCATTGGTAGATAAATATAAAATTAAATAATAATAAATGCATTTAAAAGATTTATACAAAAAAAATTGGATTTTAGGTTGTTGTTTTTTTACTTTGTGGTGTTTTTCATCAACATGGGTGGCACGTTAGCTGTGTTTAAACCAATCCAACAGGAGTAAATTTGTGACCGTACAAACTGTTGAAATACAAAAAAAATAGAAAATCACTACATAAATATTAAATTAATAGAGAACAGGTAATTAAATCTATTTTAAACTTTTTTTAAAAATCTATTTTAACGGCAGCGCCTCGTGTACTTACTAAATATCACAATTCTTATAGTGTTCTCAATTTTATACCACTTAAATTAACTCTAATTTTTATGAACTATCAAGTACATTTTTCATTTTTTAATATTTTTTTTAAAAACAAATTCAAACACTTTGGTTTAAACGTATACATATATATATATATATATATATATATATATTATAATTTCCTTTAACCACCAAATGTCCCTCTTTGTTTGTTTTTAAGAATGAATTCAAACTCATGGTGAAAATAAATTCTATACACCGTACTTAGCCCCGACTACTTGGTCCAGCTCGATTAAGCTGATTCTATGCTCTCTCTAGCTCATTGACGACGATGAAGACGGGTACATCACCCAGCCGGATATACGTCATCTCATGGCGAGGCTTGGTGAGGACCACCTAGAGGACTACGTCATTGACGACATGCTCGAGGCGGTGGACATCGACCAAGATGGCCGAATTAGTTTCAAAGGTGAGTAGCCTACTCTTGATGACCATAGACCCCCCCCCACACGCCCCCCTCCCCACCTTGCCCAACTCCTGAACGATTTCAATTGTTTCTATTCATCATCTGAGCTTTGGCTAAATTTGAAATTTGTTGTTAAATTTTTTTTTATAATTTCACATTTTAATTTGCTTACTAAACTTAACTTATTAGTTTATAATAAGCGATTTAAATCAGACATAAAGAAAGAGGACATTCTTCAGTAGTCTAACAAATACCTAAAAGTAAAATTATATATATATATATATATATATTAAATATATATATATATATACTGCTATCAGGTCAGTTATAACATATGCAGACGAAACGTGGACCTAATAAAAACTGCAGAAAACCTCTTAAATACACGGGAGAAAAAAGTTATCCGGAAACAAATCAATAGAGGAAAACGGGTCAACGGCTGACTTAGGCTTAGATGAAGGGATGAGCGGGGGTGGGGGGGGGTGGGGGAATCTACATCAGCTGGGAATCCAAGCATGGAATAGAAATCGCTAGTTAGGTCTGAGTGGAAGGAAGGGGTGAGGCAGGCCAAAGCCCTACATTTTTTGTATCGCCACATTGGGATGGATCAATGGATAGATGGATGGATTGAATTCATCATAAATTCCCCTAACAAGCTACGCCTAATCTAAATGCTATAATTAAAAGTCAGATTAACATAATTGTCAATCGCATTCTTCCAATTCTTGTACAAGTTATTTCTATTTCTAACAGATTTCGCCTACTTCTTGTTGGGGAGGTATGATCTATCCTACACGCTCAATGATGAGAGAATGACACGCCGAGAACTCGACGAATCCCACAGCCAAGACAGCAGCAGCGCTTCGGAGCAACGTACCCAAGTACCAGAGACTTTGTCTGGAGATATCGTGGCGAGTCCTCAATCATCTGGCGTAAAACAAGACTCGAATACCGGCGTCAGCGCGCCAAATAATGAGCAACAGTTGACCGCACGGGACGACGACAGATCGTCAGAGAAACGCAGGATGTTTTTTTCCGGGAACTTTGTTCAGCGTGGCAGCACGACAAGCAGCGCAATGTCCGAACTTAAGACCGGACCGGTCGACGACAGCGTAGACGGAGAGTCGGAGCCCAGAGCTGAAACTCCTTCACCCACTTCCGAGGACGCTTCACCCGACTGCCAAGTAAACTCCAAAAGTGAACATGGAAGTCAGATCACAACAGGTATTTCGACGGATCCGAGTGTCCACCTCAATCATGACGAAGCGTACAGCGATCTATCAGAAAGGGAAACGCATACTTCAGAAACCCATATTTTAAGCGATTGTGCTGCTGGTCGTGACAAGGCAGGACCTGAGAATTCATCGTGCCTTTCAGATAATGTATTTTTTTCGAGAAAATATGATTCACAGTCATTAAATCTAAATGGTGATAGTTCAAAAAAGGGTGGAGCAGGCGATCGCTTATGTAGCCAATTGGAGGTAAATACTAACTCGGTACACGTCAACAGTCGCGCTGAAAATAGTGGCGAAAATGACCGACAGCCTAAAACATTAACCATGGGGACATCGGAAGACGTTGCTGATGTAGCAGCTCAAGTCGAAAGATTAGATCTCCGTTCTGACACTTCGAACAGCTGCGAAAAAAACATCGGTGAAATTACAGAAGATAATCAGGAAAACTCTGCCGCTCCAATGTCTTCCCCAACAATGTCTACCGGAATCGGCACCATGTCCGGCACCATGGCTGACACCCAGGAGACGTCCGAGCGACTGTGGGAGTTACAGAGTGATACGATCACGGTGGTTGCGCATTTCCCCGAGCGACGTCCCAGGGGACGATCATCAGAGGTCATCGGGGAAGGGTACGTGTCAAGACATCAGGATGAGACGGGGGTTGTCACGTCCCATATGCTGTTCGCCGCCCCGGAACATGAGGACGGCGAAGAGGAGCTTCCCGCGGAACTGAGATATCAGGAGTCGGATGAAGGGATAGATCTGACAGAGGAGCTCGACCAGATCACCGTGAGTAAGCCAGACTACGTCCAGCGGTGGTTATCGGCCCCTGTCGTTTCTTTACCGGAAGGCGGCGACGTTCCACGGATGACCCACGGGGAAAAATCCGAGGCGGGGAGTGCTTGGACAAACGGGGACAAATTTTTGTCGTCACGATTCGGGCTAGCACCGGACATGTCGTTTTCGAATTCTCGGAGCGACCTAAGTGATTTGCATATCAGTCTGACGTCACCGCGCACTGACGAGTCATCCGAAGAGGAGAATGCCAACAGTTATAGCGCCCCGATGCGTATTGCCTCTGGGGGGTCCAGAAAACCAAGCACACCATTAAAAGATACCCTTACCCCCGATTTAATCGCGAAATCGATCAAAGATGGACGGTGTGAACACGGCGATACCCGCAGGGGCAGGAATTTCAGAAGGCTCAGAGCTTCTCTGAAATCTCCCACGAGCAAATCTCACCAGAACAAAGTGGCCCTGAGCTGTCAGAAGATAGAGGTGCAGGAAATGGAGCTGAATTCTCCCGTGACGGCTGAACTCTTCTCGAACAGGAGGAAATTCGGAAGCCTCCCGCGAGATGTCTCTAAGTTTATCGTCTTCGGCAAAAGTGCTGGAACTGAAGATGCCAGGATGCACAACCACCAAACAAAAGACTGGCGTCATCAGCCGGTCAGAGTAGGCTCCCCTGTCAGAAACAAATCTGCAAGCGCGCTGAGGAGTGTTTTGAAGGCCCACGTGATGTCTGAGCAATCACGTGAAAGTGATGATTTCAAATGTGGATTTGCGGCAATTCAACAAGACCAGTTCAGGAATTCTAAAGATTGGGAGGCACAGATTTTATACGTCAAGGCCCAAAAGGCAACAGCACCAGACGCTGATACACCGCACTGTTCTATGAGTTCAGAAAATCGTCTGCTTGGCCGAGTGAGAGGACTGGAGTCGCGTATCATGCACAGATCGAACACCGTGGCAGGATTTCAATCGCTGAGAGACACGAACAAAAATTATTTCAAGGCGAGAAATAGCGATAACGCGATAAACACGTCTTTGCCTCGTGGTGCGACGAAGGTGACCGATGAGAACAACCACGCTTCGCCCTCGGGGGGTCAGAACAAATGTTGCTCCGTGTTGGACAGTTTGAGAATCGACACCACCGGTAAGAAATCGTGTGAAAATAATATTCTGAGTGGAGAGCGTGTGTCATCACCCCGTGAGAAACATGTGTGTTCGAAAGTCGGAAAATTGGTGGGCCATACCCGGATGTGCTATCCATCTATATCCCGGCAGTTGGGGCTCGTTGGTAAAACAAATATAACGAGCGGAGTTTCAAGGGACTCGCCGATTACCGGCACGTGTTCGGCCGACGAGGAATTAGAAGAAGACCTATCACAATCTTCCCACGGTACGTCTCGCCCTGCCGATCCGGTGGATACATCGGCAAGAAATGTGATCGGCAATGCGAGGATAGTTCGGCCGCAGTCGTATAATCCATCAAAGAGAAGCTCACTCCTGATGAAGAGGACCAGTTCGTCGGCAAGGCCACGCACGCCGTTTTCCGGCAGAGAAGCGGGGACTGTGGTGACACGATCATCCATAGTGACGCTCAGTCTACCGGAGAATGTTTTCTATCAGCGAAATATGAAGAATAGTCATTTCCCCTTGAGTTTACCTTAAACCTTTCGATAAAGGTCAACGTGACATTATATAGATATTTATATAATATATACACAAGGCTTAACCCTGCCTACATAGTCACTTGTAACTATCAGAGCACAAGTGACAAAATTTCTTGTTGGCACTTGTTTCCAAAAGAAATTACTTTGGAGCCAAACATATTAAATATTTTCTCTTTAATTAAGGAAAAAAACCATAACAAACTTATTGCAGGGATATAGAATTTTAAAAAAAAAATATTATTGAAAATTGCTTATCTAATGAAAATGGGGAGGGGGTGGGAGCCTGCTCTATCCCACATTCACACTTTTCTCCATCTCTTTCACATAATATTAAAAGAAAATACACCGTAATAAATTATGTGGCGGTCCACTGGTTAAGTCTAATTGAAAATACTTGTTTGTTTTTTTGTTTTTCTTTTGTTTGTTTTTTCTGTTGTTTTTTTAAAATCTTATCTCCTTAGGCCTTCTCTGCTTAATCTAAAGATGTTTTGTGAAGACAAAAGAGGGGGCGTGGGGGTGAGTAAGTTGTTTTTTTTTTTTTTTT